>JAKTZT010000023.1:0-58369 GCA_030578955.1 Hemisphaericaspora insectamans | reverse complement strand
GTAAAAGGCGTAAGACAAATCGGCTTAAACGGGCTTACGTCCCGATTATGTAACAATTATAGTGATCTTTATAAAAGTTGGAAGAGATTTTGTCCTGAACTTGTATATATGTAATGAAGAATGAACTGATTCATTAAGTATGTTGAATTTTTTTCGAAGCTGGGTAACGTCACTTTCATTTGTTTCCCCTACTCGTTGGTTATGAAAGGTATTGTTTCTGTTATATGTGTTGTTATTCCAATTTGGATGTTCTCCTTTTGAAACAACACATGCACCTGTAATTGAAACCAGGCCATGCTCAAATATACTGTGAGTGGCAGCGTAAACATCATACTGATGGGGGAGTTGTGGGGGAGGCGTTGGAAAAACCCACTTAATCCTATTCTCCTTCAAACTTTACAACTTTACAAGGTTTATGTTTTTAAGTAATTTGGTTAAACCAATGTCTACAACAATTTACATCAAAACATTGTATATACTAACAAGTTCAACAAAAAGCTTAAAAGCAATCTATAAAAATTCAAGTTTCTACTCTTCACCAACCCAAACATCTCCATAAAAACTAAATAAATCTCTTTCCCATTGTGCATATTCAATAAATTTCCCTTCTAAAGTATTATCTTCTTCTTCATCAACTTTCCCTCCAATACTAGAATATCCACACCATAAATAATTTCTACAATAATTAGTCATCATCCAACCACTTGTTGGTTCATCTTGAATATTTTCTCTTCCTTTAATTTCAGGATCTAATGGAGGTATAATTGCATGAGAAATTTTCAATGGAGAATTGAAAAATTTTTTAAATGCCAATTTATCAGTTATAGATTTAAATTTAGTTTGTTTGAGAACTTCTTCATCATAATCAACTTCATCAGAATAATGACAAACTTTAAAACCTGAATTCATCCATACTAAAGTATGATTATCATTATCAATATGTCCTGGATGAGCACTACAAATTTCTTGAGAATGATGAGGACTTCCATCAGGTCGATGACGTTCCAAAGGTTGAAGAGTTGGTTCACCAATTGAAGCAACAAAATTTTTATTAAATTCAAATAATTCATCACCATTAATTGTAAAACCCAACCAAAATAATTCCTTTTCACCATACAGTTTACCAGCAATTGGACCCAAGAAATTTAATTGAAGAATCATTAAAATTGAATGGAAATGTAGTTTACGATTTAATAGAACAACTCCAGATTCTTGAAAATAATATAATCCTTTATAAGCTTCTAATGAAAGTGAATGATTAGTTATAATGGGGATATTAAATATTAATGAATCAACAATATTAGGAGTTAATTTTTTAAAAAAAGTCAATTCATCATCTGATCTTCTCAATACATCATTACGATCTTTATAAAAATAAGCACCAGATGATTTATAACCAGGTAAATTAAAGAAATATTGTTCAGGATGTTGTAACAAAACAGTATCATCATCTATCAACATAAATTCTTGAAATGAATTAAATAAAACCGCTAATAATTTATTAGCCCATCTTTGAAATTTACCTTTATAATTATCATGAATTGCATTATTAACATTAACAAACCATAAATCTTGTTTTGGTAATCCTTTAGTTTTATAATCTTTAGGAAAATATTGTTCAACTTTATTAAATGATTGTGGTAATATAATATAATCTTCTCTTGCAGCAGTTACTAATTTTTGTTTAGCTTTTGAAGATAAATTATCATGATATATAATTTGTATAGGTAATTGATTATTTAAAGCTCTTAATAAATGAATTAAACGAATTGTAGTTTCAACATGAGATTCAGGAATTGACAATACAATTCCTTTACCATTACATAATTTCTCAAATTGTTTTAAAAAGGATCCACCACCAGTCAGTTGTTCCCTTGGTGGGGGGTTCCCATTCATATTTGGTGGTTTATGAAAAGTTTTACCCGTCCAATGTTCATAAATGGGGAAATTAAATGATAACCAAGGATATAATCGATGTTCAAAATGATCAATATCATTATTGATTAATGATTCGAATCTTGTAGGAATAAACTTAGCCGTGCCAGCAGCAGCTGCCGTACCAGCACTAGCTGCCGCTTCATCAATAATTTCTTGTTGATTATAAATAAACTTATCATCGCGTTTAATTTGAGTTTTATTTTCATTAGTTATAAAACATTTATTAAATATTCGAATTGTTGAAACATAATCTATAACTTCTTGTTCAATAATTGGTTTCTTTATAATAGTTTCATACTTTTTCTTTATAAATTCAACTAAATCAACTTCATAATCTTCATGAGATTCTTGTCGTTTATCAAATTCTTCTTTAAATAAAACAAAATTATTCAGTTTAAATCTCTCATATTCATCATCACCATCATAATTTATATCCCAATTTTTATTAGCATCAAATTTCCAATTATTATCACTTAGAAATAAATTTTTAAAATATAAATCACATCTTTGTTTAAAATTTAATTCAATTATTGATTCAAATTTATGATTATTGAATATGTCATTATAAATTAATGAATATTGATCAGTAATATTTCGATCATCTTGTTTAATCATGGCATTTTTTAATAGCATAAATGTTTGATCATTAGTGAAATTAACCAACCGTTGTTGTTGTTTCTTGTCAATTGAAAGTTCCTGTTGTGGGTGTTGCTTCTGCGCCTTGATAAAATGGGAAGACTGTCCACCATTTTCATCCTCGGTAAAATAAATTGATTGTGGAGGAATTGGAGAATGATTATTAGATTTTAAAATCAGTATGGTATTGGTGGCACTAGTAGTAACAAGATAAATAATCCAAAGAATACCAACGGAAATTAATACTTTTAATCTCTTTTTAGAAAGAATTCCTCGTTTATGGGACATGTCTTTTCTTGTGGGATTGACTAGGGAAACTGGTGAAGGGTGTGGGTGGAGTGGTTGGTTGGGTTTTTACTGTAGTGTATGAAAAAAAGACAACACAAGTGTTTCCAATCTTAAATAGTAAAGAATATCTTAGTTTAAGGGGGAGAAGAAGGAGAAGAAAAGATAGGAGGGGGAGATTAAGGAAAGAAGAAAGTAGGCGGGTATCTTATTATTATATATATTAAATAGAGAAGAATGTGAAAAATTTATACGAGATTTTTGCTATCAAATCGGGGAGGGAGGGAGGAAGTGGGATAAGCAAAATTAAGGGTGATAAAAAATAAAAATATTTTTTTCTCTCTCTCTGCATTTTGCATTCTCCACAACCTTTCAATCTCGCAGTTGATTTACGAACTTTATTTTTTTTCTTCTTTTCTTTCTCTTTTACTTTTTTCGTAAAAACTTCTTTTTTGTGATTTTTTTTTTCGAATTCCGGGTTTAATATTATCCCCCCACCCCCACTCTATTACTACTCCACACACAATTCAACACACTATATCTGGGATCTAGAAACCTTTTCTATTGCTTTCATTATTCAGAGTTCATTTGTATCTATACTTTTTCTTACTCATGTTCAACTATGTGTAAATATCGAAGTGATGTGGTGTGAAAAGTAGGAAAGGATAAACCCACCCAGCACCCGACCCTCCTTAATAGAAAATTAGTCTCTTTTTTATATATATAAGATTTATACTTATACTTGCTGCTATTCAAGTTAACTATTTTCCAAAGAAGGATTATTATGTGTAGTTCCAACGTCACACACACACCCCTCTTTCTGTAGATATATATATATATATCCATGGTTCGCTATCCTCACCCATTTTTACTTGATATAAATATATGCACATTGTATTTTACTATATAACATATTATATACTTTGACTGTCTATCTCTATCTCTCCACTCCACTCCACTCCATCAGTCCACTCCAACCCAAACATCACCATAATAATTAAATAAATTTTGATCTTGTTGATTAAAACTAATTAATTTCCCAGATTTATTATTCTCAGATAATTTATTCTCATCTATAGTAGTATATCCACAAAACATATATCCTTTACAATTTGGTAAATCAAATTTCCATCCTGATAGTGGATGTTCCCCTTTTTCTTCTTCTTCTTGTAATGAAGGTATAATTGCATGAGTTATACGTAATGGAGATTTATAATATAATTCTAATGATTCTTTAGATTTAATTGATAAATGAGTTTTATAATTAAATTCAATTTCATAATCAATTGAAAAAGATTGATGACAATATCTAAATCCAGAATTTATCCATAATAAATTATATTCATCATTTGCATCTATATGACCTGGATGAGGTGAACAAATTGAAGTTGATGAATTAGTAGTCAATTCACCAATTGAAGCAGCAAATAATTGATTAAATTCATATAATTCATCACCATTTAATATAAATGATAACCAAAATAATTCTTTATCACCATAAACTTTATTAGTTATAAAAGGTAACAAAGTCAATTGAATCATTAATAATATTGAATTAAAATGAATTTTCCGATTTAATAAAACTAATCCTGATTCCATATAATGATGAATTCCATGGAAAAATTCTCGATTTAATGTATGATTTGATATTATGGGAATATTAAATATAATTTGATCAATAATTGATGGACTTAATTTTTTAAATAAATTAGAATCACCTAAACTTCGTCTAATTCTGGATATTCCACGATCTTTAAAGAAATAAGCTCCTGTTTGAGTATAACCAAATAATTTAAAGAAATATTCTGGTGGTTTTAACATTATTGTATCAGCATCAATTAATATAAATTCTTGAAATGAATTAAATAAAGTTGCTAATAATTTATTTGAAAATCCATTAAATTTATAAAATTGATTAATTGATGGATTTATATTAACAAACCATAAATCTTGTTTTGGGAAATTTGTTGATACTATTGATTTAACTTTTGAATAAGATTTTGGCAAGTCAAATTTATCATCTCTTGCAATTTTAATTAATTTTAATTTATTCTTCTTGGTTATATCTTGATTATGAATAATTTGTATTGGTAATTTATTATTTAATGATCTTAATAATCTAATTAAATTTATAGTATCATTAACATGTTTATTAGTAATTGATAATATAATTCCTTTACCATTACATGATTTTTGGAAATTCTTCATAAAACAGGAATCATCATCATCACTGCTTACCATCTTATTAATAATAAATCCATCCCATCGTTCATATATTGGCATTTGAAAAGATAACCAAGGATATATTAATCGTTCTAATCTGATGGGATCAATTAAAGGAATATCAATCCTACTTGAAACTCTTGGTATTTTCCTTCTTTGTTTCTTTATAAATTGATTAGTAGTTGTTATTTGAGTTTTGTTTTCATTAGTAATAAAACATTTATTGAATATTCTCAGAATAGATAAGAAATTAACCATTATTTCTTCATTCTTTAATTTCTTCCATCTTTTATATTTAGTTTTAGCATATTGATTAAACGCATCATCATCACCAGCACCACCACCACCAACACCACCTTTAAATTTAGATCTAAGTTCAACTTCATTTAATTTCATAAATTCTTGATAATCATCACCATCACCATCACCAATATTAATTGAAGTTATATTCTTAAAGAATAATTTACATCTAGAATTAAAATCTAGATTTATTACTGAATTAACATCATCATATTTAAACATATCATTATAATAACTTGAAGGTTGATCAGTACCTCTAATATCAATAATTTCTTTTTGAAATAATTGAATTGTGTCATGGTATTTATAGTTGATACTACTGCTGCTGCTACCACCACTACCAGTACCACTACTAGTAATAGGCGGAGATGGTAGTAGTGGCTGATATCTATAGAACAATAATATGAAACATATTGTTATTCCTACTACCACTAACAATAGTTTCTTCTTCCAACCTCGAGGAAGAAGATGAGATGATCTCATTACTCACACACTCACAGACACACAAACAATGACACACACGCTGTCTCTCTTGTATAATTTCACACCACAGGAAGGCGAGAGAGAGAAGAGACTATTAGACTTAAACTAGGTTCTTTTTTTTTCTCTTTCGAGTTTGTTTGTGTGTTGTCGGGTGTCTAAGTTTGGTGGATAGGTAAAAATCCCCCCATTGTTCTCAACCCCCCACTACTCCATTGTTGAAAAGAAAAAAAGGGCATTCTCATGCCCCTCATTGTGTGTTTTTTTTGTTAATAACTAACATAATAGTTTTTTTTTTTTTTTTTTTTCACTTACGACGTGTATTTACTATATCAGCTACATATTGTTACACATGAGGAGATAATAAATTGCCGCTTTAAAAGCGAGGGAAACAGAGATGTGTGTTGTGTTGTGTAACCAATGAATCAAAATGAAATCCTACTAGTGCCTTGGACATTAAATCTTGTTATATTTCTGATTTTTACTTCATAAGGAAGCGGGAGTGTGGGGGAGTGTTAACCCCTTACTACTAGGTTAGTGGCCAACAATTTCCTTTTTTTTTTGTAATGATCTAAGTGGCACCTTTGATCCCCAATATCACTTCTTACTTTACCTTGTTTGAATCTTTATTTACCTTACAGTATAATTGAAAGTCTTTTATTCTTGGGGATTAGGTGGGGAGGGGGCTACCAAATTACATATATTATTTTTTTTTGTGTGTTTTTCGGAATAACTTATCTATTCCCGGAAAAAAAAACACTTGAACGAAAAAACCAAATGGAAAAACTTTGAAAAGATCTCCAAAAACTTACACATCATCAAGGTCCAAGAAAACAAGGGAACATTCTCCATACTCAATTGTATATAAGTTCATCCTTTTCAAAAACGATGCAAGTGTCATCAAGAAACAACCCTGATTTGGAAATATATAAAGACTTATTCTCCTTATTCCATATAGATGATATCAATTATCAAGTCACCTTTGATTCTTTACCCGATTCAATAATCAAAAAGATATTTATATATGCTACACCTCATAATAACTTACCATTGGTTAATAAACGAATAAATAACATATTGAAATTTAATCCTAATCCACCTCAAGATGAAGGTGGTTCATGGGAAAATTTATCATTGGTTAAACAAGTAATTATTGAACATTATTTATATGATTTAAATGAACGGTTTGATTTTAAAATATTTGAAAAGAAATGGATATATTATATCACTCAATTACTTAATCACTCAGAGCATCATGATATTATAAAAGAAAGTTTTCACGCTTCAATTGTTCATATCAAAAGAATTATCGAGTTATCTAGACATTTCTTACAAAATCAATATGTAATTTTAGATGATTTCATTTATAGTAAATTAGCAACATCTAAAGTTATAAATCATCTTTTAATTGCAAATGAAAATAATCCTTGGATTTCAAATTTTCATCTTCTGCGAGAATATCCAAATACTGCTATCGCTTATCAAGTTGAAGTCAATCTACCAATTAAAACCAAACAAGAGATTCTTAATATTCAAAAATCAAGAGTAGAAATGTATAAATATCGATTTAATCAACTAGAATATTTATATCGAAAGATCCAGGAGTTTCTTAAACAATTCCAAGCTGGAGAGGAACCTTCCAACTTTGTGCTTGTAACCCTTGAAGAATTTGAACCACTGGGATCACCTCAAGAAAATCCACCTTTTCCCAAATTTCGAGATGACCTTGAACCAATACCTGGTTTTTCACCTCCTATATATAAACAATTGTGTCCACCTAATCATAACATAGAATGGGAATATCCTACTAAAGAAAATTTAACTTGGACTGTTCCATCAATCTTAATTAGACGAGATTTGGATTTTGCATTTGAATTAATATCAAAACATAAAATTCGAAATATTGATCCTTATATTTTAGAATTATTAAAATGGTTTCATCCTAATTCAATTTTAACACGAGGTTTACCAAAGGAAAATCTCACTAGTTATATTAAGATACTTTTAAATAATACGGTTTCTAAAGGAATATATCAACAATCACTTGATGAATGTATTAAATTATATGATATTTATCATAAAATTGATAATGATCATGACGATTATGGCAACATGTGTTTCGAATTACTACAAACAATTGTTTCCTTAATTGATCCACTAGGAAATGGAAGTATGCCTATATTTATGGGAAATCATAGCTATGGTACGATATACGGTGATAACAACAACAACGAAGAAGAAGAAGAAGAAGAAGAAGAAGATGGAGGAGTTGATATGATGCATTTTTGGTACCTGGTATTTAACTTAAACGATTTTAAATTTATTCATTCGTTACTCCTCAGTGGTATTACTAAAGGCTATGTTTCTTATCTTAATATTTATGTGGTTCCACATTATTTATTAAACCGTAAATCTACGTCAACCGGTTTTCAATTGCTTAGTCCAGGGGAAAACAGTTAGATTTTCGAGAAAAGATTTTTTTAAATTTAGAATTCCAATACATCCACAAGGACGAGAATGGTTCCTTTGGAGGGGAATATTACTATGTCTCATCTATAACTTCCATTAACATATTAATAAATATAACCCATCCCCTTTTGAGAGTACTAAAGAGCAATAAAAAAAAATCATTTACATTATCATCTGCAATTTGTTCAGGTATCAACAGATAAGAAATAGACAATTTCGTCCTATGATTTTTGGTTCTCTTTTAACTCACGAATATTTTCAATAAATATCCCTTGAAAAAGGTCATTTCTGAAGGGATATTTTATTGAAAATTATTCGTGAGTTAAAAAATGAGAACGAAAACCATAGGAAGAAATTGCCTATTTTTTTTTTTTATCTGAAATGCGTTTTTCATCCTCAATTTCAATCACGCATTATGGAAACGATTAGCTCCAATATTGGAATATAATCGGTACGAAGAAGAAGAAGAAGAAGAAGATGAACCCCAAACGACTCGTACATTGATGCACCTTCTTTTGGGGGAAACTGATGATTTTTTTTTTGGTTGAGTGTTAAGTACGTGTTCTATAATTAATACAAAAATTTAGTTGTTAGCGTGTGATATGAAACTGTTACACACACCTATAATTGGGGTAATAAAAAAAATGTTCTTAATAAGCATAGTTTTATATACTTCTTTAAAAAATGTACCCATAATTTTATAGTATGAAATATATCTTATAACTAAAGATCACCGTGCTTTACATATCAAGAAGAAGAAAAAAAAGTTGCAATTTTTTTTGCAGCATTCTTAAAATTAAATGATAAACTCATATCCCCAAAACCTACCTAAATAATTAAACAAGTTAAAATGAGTATTTGATTCGAATACAAGGTCTACCCTATAAAACATAATGACCATTAGAGAATGGGCAATTCATTTGCTTCTTTCTTCTTCTTCTACTTTAGTAAATCCCCAAATTTTGCAAATTTTTATCTACATGTATGTGTGCATATAAAAAAAAAAGTCCAAATCATACGTCTATTATCAAATATAAACATACTGTTAAGAAAACAAACATCTTATAAAAAAGAACAATAATCCACTAACTTTAGTATAAAAACACAAAACAAAACAAAAACAAAAAAAACCCAAAAAAAAATATTCCAATCCACACCTCTTCCTTTTTTTAAAAAAATTATAACCCTTTAATCAAACTCATCAAATCATGATCATCACCCAACAATTCCTCAACATCAGCCAATGCATTCTCACTAAATAATCCCAATCTAGTTGGTCTAAACCCTTCAGCTACCGCTTCAATAATACTTGCCCTTCTTCTCTTTTTTAATTTTGCATCACTTTCTCTTCGTTTTTTAATCACTCCATGACTTTGACTTTTCCGTCTTGAACTGGTAGTTGTGGTAGTATTAAGTGCTGCTGATGCTGTTGATGCTGCCGACGCTGGATGATGATGATGGTGGTGGTGGTGGTGTGGAACTGAAGTGTTGCTATTGCTGTTGTTGTCTAATAATAGTATTGATTTATTTCTAAATGCACCCAATGGAACTAATGGTTTATGTTTTTGGAAATCACGCCAGATTCGAACATCATTTTCATCGTCATCATCAAGTTCACTAATGTTTAATAGTTCATCTAATCCCAACGCAGCATCTACTGATGTGGCTGTGGGGGTGGCTGTAGTAGTAGTACTACTGACTTGTTGCTGTTGTTGAAGCAAGAGTTTCTTATTTGGTGTTGTTGTTGGTACGGTTGTCGATCGTGGTTCATTTGATTTATTAACACTTAAACTTCTAGTCAGCATTCCATCAATGATTCCAAATGGTTTAGAATCCAATGTAACCCAAGATCCAAGTATTGGAGGTCTATAATCGGCAGTTTTGGATGATAATACTTCTTTAGCCATTTTAGAACCGACATTAGAATCAGTAGATGATTTTGGAAGTGAAAGGTCAACATCAGTAGATTCTCCACTATCATAACCTTCATCATCTTCATCCTCCTCAAGATCCAGAAATTCAATTACTTTCTTGGAAGATTTAAATGTTTTATTATCATTAAATAAATCAGGGATATTAGTTTCTTCCAATTCTTCACCATCACTTGAACCATTAATATTATTATCATCTGAACTGAAAAAGTAATTCCAAAGATATGAATCATCATCCTCATCATCCTCATCACTTGATTGTCTCTTTTTATTCAATTTGGTCTTACCCTTCAGTTGCACAATTGTAGGTCTTTTGGCAACTATAACTTCTCGATGATGATGATGAGCATCATCTTCTTCATCAAAAGGTACATCAAAATCAATAAAATCATCTTCATCCTCTTCATCTTCATCATCATCATAATGATCATCTCGGAATTCATCATTATCAACACTACTTTCATATTGAACAATTGGCCTAGTACGATCTTCTCCAATACCTTTAAATGAATTAAGTAATCTTTGATGAGAAGTATCACTATTAAATGCATCCTCTTCTTCATCAAATCCATTATTTTCAAATTCATTAACCAAGAATTTCTCTTCTTCTTTTAAAAATTCATCATCTTCATCATCTTCATCACCAATACTTGAAACAACGGAATTACTTCTTGATACTTGATTAAGGTGATCATCTCTTGTAATTGGAGTAGTAGTTGTTGTTGCTGTTGCTGTTGCTGTTTTAACAAACTCATCAATATCATTTTCTGCTTGTAAAGTGGCTAATAATTCATTATCATCAATTTCATAATCATCATCAGAATTAAGTTCATCTTCATTTATTTTAGGAACTTGAATTAACAGATTATCAAAATCGAAATCAAATTGATTATTGGTGGTTGAAGGTTCATTGGATATCATTGGAGAATAATCAACTTCTTCACCAATATCTTCCTCTTCTTCTGGTTGTTGTGTCATTGTTCCTTCTACCTCCCCTTCCTCCTCAGAACTATCAAAGCTCTTTCCATGAGTACTATCATCAAATTCAAATGTAAAATTGATATCTTCAGGAAGAACAGCATCAGAACGTCTAGTTCCGAATCGAAGTGAACTCTTTCTTCTATTCTTCTTGTTGGGTATTTTCTCCTTCTCGACATCTTCTTCACCTGATGAAGAGTCAATTGCGTGATCATCTTTGTTGTTGTTACTATTGGATGAATATTCAGACAATCCTTTCTTTAATCCTTTAATTGCCCTAACTGCCTCCATTGATTTAGCTTTATGTTCAGCTTGTAATTTAACAAAATCAACTTCGGAATCATCATCCGATGAAGAATAAATTTCTGAATCTTCTTCTTCTTCTTCATCATCATCTTCTCTAGTACTCTTTCTACGTTTATGCATCATTGAATAAAGGTTTTCAAGACTATTATCCACTTCATTTTCATCTTCTTCGTCATCCTCGTCGTCATCATCATCATTATTACTACTGTGGAAAATATCTTCATCTGAATATCCTTCCTCTATAGAGTCTTGATAAGCATTCCAATCAACTGTTGTTTTCTTGGGTATTTTCTTTTTAGCATAATTAATATATTTCAACTTTTTCCCAATAGTTTTCTTACCACCACCATTCTTTAAATTACCAAGGATATTCTTTTCCAATTTTTTGGAGGAATATCGATCTTCATCAAGTTCAGAAACAGCAGATAATTCTGAATCTGAGGAAGAACCTGAATAATCTTTAGTATAGATTTTGCTAGTAGTAGTAGTATATTTCGAATCATCATCACCATCAGAAGATGAAGAAGATGTTGAATCAGCTATACTAAATCGACGTTTATTGTTAAAGTTGTGATTTTGATATGATTTTAAGTTTTTACCTCCAAAAGTTGATGATTTGGTAGGAGTAGTCATTGAATTCTTTGATGATGGTGGTGGTGATAAAACATTGGTAACATGTTGTTTCTTGGAATGATGGTTTGACATTCCCTTTTTTGGACTTTTAGCCATTCTCTCTTGTCTCTCTTGTCTCTCTACTCTCTCTTGTCTTTGTCTCTCGTTCTCGTTTTTCTCACTCACTCACTCTCTCTCTCTACTTGGCTTTATAACTTAAGTATAAAAGGTTTTTTTCTCCCTTGGTTCTTTTCTTTACACTTTCCCCAAGTAACACCTAAATCGTATTGTTGCTTATTCCCTTTTTGATAAAAAGTTGCTTATAAGTATCTCTTGTATTTTTTTTTTAATTATTATTTATGAAATCAATAAATTTAAATATAAATGATAATAGATTTCGATACTTATAATACATAATATTTAGTGATTTGGGAGTAAATAATAGAAAAAAAAACAAGTAATATATTTGATATATGATTCTTTTCTTTCTTTCTTACTCGTTTCTTGATTCTCTTTTCTGTTTTTCCTTTGTTTGATTTTGAGTTGTTAGTGGGTTTCTTAAGTAAAGTTTAACACTTTTTTTTTCTATTAGCCTTACTTAATATATATATAGGTGTGTGTGTATATTACCTGGTGTGTGCGTGTAAAAGTTAGTCACTTACTTCAAAAGGAAGTTGAATTGTATTAAGAAAGAGGAAATAAATATCGTGTGAAGAAAAAAAAAATTTGTGAAAAAAAAAGGGAGAGAGAGAAAAAAAACGAGGAGGAAGGAGGAAGTTAGAAAGAGTGAGAGAGCGATGAGGTCAAAAAACTGATTTTACTAACCAAAGAAAACTGTGGTGGAGTACCGGAAAAAACAAAAGTGTTTAAAATTGTGGTAACATAATAACTTTTTCAGTAAGTAAACTTTTAGTAAGTAAGAAAATATAGGAAAAGTGTGGGTGGGTTCCTATCTTCTTTTTATATATAGGGAGAGGTGATGTTTTGCGATGAGGGGAAAACAAAACTGTTTTATGATTTAAATTAATGAGGCGATTTTTTGAAAGAAAAAAAAATTTGAAATTTTCACCAAAACAAGAATGTCGTTTAACTTAAATCTGATTTCTTTTAAGAGACACCGTTATACGACATTCTAACTGTGGCTTACTTCTTTCACTTTTGACTTCAAACAACAACAGTTGTTATCTATAATAAAGTATATATACCCCATGGACTACAATGTCAATAGATTCTAATAGAGTCAACCAATAAAAGGTTTGATAGATATTAATCTTTGAATAGCTCTGCTGGCGCCCCCCCCCCTCTTCCTTAGCTTTGACTTATAATAATAACTCTCCTTAAACACACTCAATCTATGGTTTGAGAAGCGGAATGTTCAATTCATCTGACAAAATATCTTTTTTTCAATCATATAGAACCCTCTCTCTATTCACAAAAGGGTCTACTACTAGGCTCACCTTCATTGGGAGTAAATTATTATTTATATTACCTTTTAAAAGTATTTCACATAAAAAAAATAATAACCTTATTTTAAAGCAGAAAATTGTTCCATAACCGTATCCAACCGTTTACATTTCCAAAAAGTATATAGCGTAAGGAAATTTCACTAATATATTTATATCTCTACTCGAGAGGGGAGAAATCCATACCATTTCCCCCTCTCTCCTTGGCAGAAGGATCAAAACAGAAAACCAACAACTCTAAGAAAGAACGGACAACAGACGACCCAAGGAAACAATCTGAAGGGGATTTCTCAGATGAGGATGATCCAGAAGAAGATGACGACGAATTCACCGCAATGATTAAAGCGATGATACCAGGTATTGACTTAAAGGAAGATGATGGCAAGGACTTACAAAGGCCACAATTCCCAATCAAAGAACCAATTGCAGATCAATCAAACATCATAACCCTGAGTGAAGACAGGGAGATCAATGGAAAACTCCTTAGTATTCAAGATCTATTCGGAAGATTAGGGATTCCAAAGAGAGACTGGGGAGTCCACGTGAAGAAGTTTTCGCTGGGCGATTTTCTCAGAGGCTATAACACTGAACGTGAAGGTATTGCGACAGTTTCAGGTTCAAGCAATGGTCTAAGTTGGAAAGACGTAGTAGTCATGATCGAAGTGGTAAGTAGAACTAGGTTTTTAGAAACAGCTGGTCATATCCATGAAAAATTCGATGCTTCAATATCCCGGCCTAATATTAGAATTATACAGGGATATTGAAAAAAAAATCATTGCATTGATTTCACGAGATAAAAATTCAAAATTGGGACAGGGTTGTACAACTTGAAAAGTCTCAGCGAGAAATTTCCAACACCCAGCATCTACTTTTAAACGAAACCAAATGATATTTTTTTTTAAAACACATTTCGCTCCTCTCAAGTTAACAGAAGCTTTTTCATCTTGTTAATATAATCCTTTTGCCTCATCCCCGCCTCCCTCCCCACGGGCATACACACATTTAGTCGTCTTTTAAAACTGTACTTTCAAATCAAAATGAGCCAAAGTGGGAAAAGAAAATGTGAACCTGAATGGCCATCATCAATTTTGAAAACAAAAACATTACCAAGTCACAAATCCAACTTACAAGACATCAATCCACTCCAATTTGTTGCTATTCTTCCTAAAGAAATAATTGAACAAATTATAAATTTCTTGCCGGAATCTTACTTGGAAGAATGGATTGGTATCCCTATACTCCAAGACTATTCAATCCCTCTTTTTAAGTTTGTTAAGATTGTAAGACCAATCCCTTCGAGGCTTAACCGCACCGAAAAGTTGATTAAATTTGACCACTTTGAATTGGATCCAATTCAAGATGGAACTTACTCCGGTTTTGGAAACGATAGGCATTATAAATCTATAACAGTGTCGAAGTTATTCCAATTGATGGAATTGAATACGTCATCGTCACCTGTACCTGAAATCTGCCATTTTTATGACATACTTAGCTTCTTGTGGTTACATCAAAACTATCCCCAATTATTAATGAGATTACCGAAAATTATACTTTCATTTGATGGAGAAGAGAATTCTAAAACTATTCTTGATGATACTCTGTTATTGAAATATCACATCATTGGAATCGAAATTGAAGATCCAAATCACGTTGCTGATGATTTGCTTTCAAAATTAACTAGTTTGATTTGTTTTAACCTCCCAGAACAATCAATGACTAATCTTCAGGAATTCATTTTTCACCTTTGTAAATGCCCTTATTTACCTCAAAATGTGAAAAAATTAGAGCTAGACTGGTTTTTTATTCCAGCATTTGATTCATTTCCCAGGTTGCCATCACAATTAGAGTGGTTCAATTTTTATAGCGACCATGAATTAGACATGGATATATCATATTTAACTAACTTGCGTGTTTTTGTCGGAAGGGGAGACTTGGATTGGACGAAAATGTTGAAGTTACCAACTTCAATCCAAAAGATTCAGTTAATAATAGAAGGTTATGTACATGAATTGAAGAGTTTGAGATTTATCGAACAATACAAAAATTTACAAGATTTACGAATTTCAATACTGAATCGAACTGATCCCAAATTTCTCAAAGGAGTTTGTTTCCCTGACTCGTTGAAGACCCTTCAATTTTCTAACAAGCATCATTTCATCAAAACAATGAAATTTGGAACTGACTTTCAAATTCCCTGTAATCTTGAACGTCTTTATATTGATACATATGAAGGGTTTGAAACACCAGACGAATTTATTTTCCCAGAAACATTGCGTGAACTCCTGATTATCGACAAAGAAAAACCAGAATCAACCCCCGATTCATCTATGGTTAATTGGAGTAAACTTAAATTGCCACCTGGGCTTTTGAAATTAAGATTGGAAGTTTGCGATACTAGTGGAATCCGATTCCCGAAATCACTCCAAACACTTCATTTGCATTCAGGCGAACATTCGATTAAATTGGATGATTTCGTCCATATTCCAAATTTGGTAAATGTTAAGCTCCTGGGTCTTGCCGAAAAGGAACTTAATTGGATTTTCCCTACTGACAGCAAAATCACAACCTTGGTTTTGAGTGGAAATTCTCTTGAGAAAATAAATATTAAATCGTCAAATTTAAGACAACTTGAGCTTAGTGAAAATAGTTTTAAATCCTTGATTCCATCCTGTTTCTGTTTACCTGAAACTTTGGAGACATTGGCCTTTTCTGAAACCAAAGTAACAATCCAAGATAACATGATTGGAGATATTCTTCCAGCTGGTTTGAAAGAACTTGATTTTAGGGCAATAATTCCTCAACAGAAATGGCACCTAAACAAACTCCGTCATTTGGAAAAGTTGAACATTAATACTGGTCATGACTCTACTTTTGAAAAATTACCAACCAAATTACAATATGTTAACCTAGTTGCCCGTTATAATCCAATTATGGTGAAGTCTTTATTCGAATTGCCCGATTTAAGATATCTTAAATTATCGAGCGAGAGACTCGAGACGTTGGCTCCAATCGGCCCACCCGAAACTGGAAACTTTAGGTATTTCAAAAATGGTTCCAAACTAAAGCTACCCTCTTCACTAATTGTTTTGTCTGATGAAAGGGTAAAATTAGATTCCAACTTGTTGGAAAACATGCCCATCACCTTACAATATTTGGACCTTTATGGTAATAAAATTACAGATGTTCAACTACTTATTAATTCTCTTGGTTCAATATGTAAACTGTTATCAGATAAAGTTTTTGAGAAGGATGATTCTTTGGTTCCTGTTGACTTCAAGTATGATTCTGATGGAAATCCAATAGGGTCATTGATAGAAGAAAGAAGGTATCCAGTTTTTTGAAGGGGTGAGAAGAAGAGAAACTTAGGACAGAGGACAAGTTGTTAGTTTTCATTTGTATGTTGCTGTCTGGAATGACTCATATACAAAATTATTTTTATTTAACCGACTTATAATTACACAAAACATGAAACTTTCATTCTCGAACTCGTGTTTATTAAGGACATCGTTTTTGTGAATAGCTCTGGCTGGCTTCTTCTGGCGACACATGATAAGGGTTTAGCTTCTTTTTTTTTGAAATATGGAAAAGTATACTATGATCCACCAGTACCTTTCCATAGATACTTCAACTGGGTTTGCATATTCAGTCTTCAGCTACATCAGCTTGTGTATCTTCGCTCTTCTCTTTCTAATTTATGTGCCTGAATTAGTAGAAGATCACGTCCTAAATCTTCCATCTAACCGAAGGCTCTATGTATTTCTCACTGCAGGGTGAGTAGTATTGAGGTTTTCTCGTCAGATGAAACCCTGTACTTCACACGCCTGATATCTAAAACAAAAATTAACACATAATGTTAATTATACAGAGTACATTCATATCAAACTGAACTGTGGGCATACATTCATGGGTAGTAGTACTACTTCGCTGCCACACAATTTTTAGAAGATATTGGTAGCCCCAGGTAAATATAATATTTTATTTTGGTGACAGTTTTTTTTTTTTAGATTCAGCCAAATTTGTGGTGTCTTTGCTGCATTATTTAGACGAGATCTAAGCGAGAACGGTTTTTTTTCTTCTCCACATTTCGTTTTTTTTTTTGCGATTGTGTTTTTTTGCTATCTTATCGATATAATCCTTTTGGTTGATTTCAACTATCCTTTCAATCACCCACTCCCCTTTTATATTAGTAGTCATTTGCATGGTATTAGCCATAATTAACATGAATCAAAGTAGGAAAACCAAAAGTGATCAAGAATGGCCAAGCTTCTTGGATAAACCAAATTCAATGCCAAGCACCAAATTTCACTCACAAGACTTCAATTTAATTCTACTTTTTTCCACACTCCCAGGTGAAATTCTTGAACTAATAATAAATTTCTTACCCGAGTCTTACTTGTTAGAGTGCATTGGAATACCTATACTTCAAGACTATGCAATCCCTCTTTTTAAGTTTGTTAAGATTATAACTCCACCAATCCATTCAAGGAACGACGGGCGACCCGAAAAGTTAATCAAATTTAACCACTTTGAATTGGATCCAATTCAAGAAGAAACTTACCCTGGTTTTGGAAATGATAGGAATTATAAGCCTATAACAGTTTCAAAGTTATTCCAATTGATGGAATTGAACATGTCCTGGTCGTCGTCACCGGTACCTGAAATATGTCGATTTTATGACATATCTAGCTTCTTGTGGTTACATCAAAATTATCCCCAATTATTAATGAAATTACCAAAAATTATTCTTTCATTTGATAGAGAAGAGAATTCTAAAACTATTCTTGATGATACTATGCTCTTGAAATATCCCATCATTGGAATCGAGATTGATGATCCAAATCAAGTTGATAGTTATTTACTTTCAAAATTAACAACCATGGATTGTGGAGAAATTAAAGATTGTTCATGGACTAATAATCTTCAAAAATTGATTCTTAGGGGCAAATATCACTTTCCTTGGGGTCCCAAACTTCCTTCAAATTTGAAGGAATTAGAATTACGCTATAATTTCTTGAGTCGATATCCAATACCTAGGTTATCATCACAATTACAGTGGTTCAATTTATATAGCGAACGTAAATTAGAGATGGATATATCATATTTAACTAACTTGCGTGTCTTTATAGGAAAAGGAGACTTGATATGGATGGATACGTTGAATTTACCAATTTCAATCCAAAAGATCGAATTAAGACTAAATGGTCGTTATATGGAGTTCAAAAGTTTGAAATCAATAGAACGATATCAAAATTTACAAGATTTACGAATTACAACCTGGAATTCAACCCATCCTAACTTTCTTCATGATGTTAATTTTCCTGATTCATTGAAATTACTACAATTTTCTGTCAATAATGATTTCATCAGACCAATGAAGTTTGGAATTGATTTTCAAATTCCTCCTAACCTTGAATATCTTTACATTGATACATATGATGGGTTTGAAACCCCAGACAAATTGATTTTACCAGACACATTACGTGAACTCCTGATTATTGACAGAGAAAGGACAAAGACAAATCAGGACTCACCAATGGTTGATTGGAGTAAACTTACATTACCACCTGTGCTTTTGAAATTAAGATTAGAAGTTCGGGATACTAGTGGAATCCGATTCCCGAAATCACTACAAACACTCCATCTACATTCACGCGAGCATTCGATTAAATTGGATGATTTCGTCCATCTCCCAAATTTAGTCAATGTTAAACTCCTGGGGCTTGCCGAGAAGGAACTTAATTGGACTTTTCCTGCTAATAGCAAAATCACAACCTTGGTTTTGAGTGGAGATTCTCTTGAGAAAATAAATATTAACTCGTCAAATTTAAGACAACTTGAACTTAGTGAAAATAATTTGGAAATTTTGATTCCATCCACTTTTTGTTTACCTGAAACTTTGGATACATTGACCTTTTCTGAAACCAAAGTAAGAATCCAACATAACATGCTAGGAAGCATCCTTCCTGTTGGCTTGAAAGAACTTGATTTTAGGACAATCCCCTTCCTGAGTGATGCTGGTACAATACCCCAACAGACATGGAATCTAGACAAGCTCCTTCATTTGCAGAAATTGATCATTGATGCTGGCCCCAATGTGTGGTTTGGAACACTTCCGACCACACTACAATATGTTAATCTCGTTTCTCAAGTTAATCCAAATTTGACAAAGTCCTTATTCGAATTACCCAATTTAAGATATCTTAAATTGTCTAGTGATGGTGTTGAAACAGCGGCTACAACCAGGGAACGGGAAACATGTAAGCTGCATTATTTCAAAAATGGTGCCAAGTTAAATTTACCTCTGTCGCTGGTTATTTCATCTGCTGAAAGGGTGGGAATGGTGGTCTCTGGAGTGGTGGAAAACATTCCCAGTACCTTGCAATATTTGGACCTTTACGGCAATATAATTGCCGATGTTCAATTATTTCTCACAAGAACTAAACTGTTGTTAAATAAAGTTTTTGAAACGGATGATTCTTCGGTGGCCTTTGATATTGAGTATGATATCTTTTAAAAATCCAAGTGAATCGTGGACGTAATAAGAAAAGATTATGAACCCATCACTGAACAGTATAGATGGTGAGTTGTCAGCTCCCATTTCTAAATAAATTTTGGCAGTCTCGAATGGCGGTATTTAATAACTGGAAGGTGCTAAGTTCAATTCACTCCACAAAATAGATACCAACGTGATGGATGGAGAGTATAATATCGGCTTATAACTTTCTTGGGTTGGATTTTATGTGTAATCGAATTACAAACTGTTAACCAATTAGTTAATAAGCTTAGTGCCAGGACCAAGAGGTTGTTGGGTAAGGTTGTTGGTTAATATTAAGGCTTATTTGTAAGGAAACCCATTGTTTGACAGGGATCAAGAAAAACAGAATGTGATGGGAGAGTTGATAGTCTTCATTTGTTGTTTTACTCTGGAAAGTCTCATATAATTATGACTGATAATTAGCATCAAATCGGTACCGTTGATTTTCTGCGTACTTAATAGAGGGAAATTTAAAGAACCTCAAATTTGAACCACAAATGGTGAAATTCAATCTAGTGTATGAAGATAGGTGAAGTTGTGGAAATGTTACTCTGAGATGTACATCACGACCCCTGTATCGTCGAAGGAGATAAACTTCAAGACAAATACTAGGTATCTATTGAGTAGATTCAAGAAGATTATGCCCTGTAAGCAATGAAAAGATATTTTTCAATGTCCATTTACCCCAATTCATCAAGGTAGACAAAGTTCTAATCTGGAATAGAACGCCAAGTATGTGAAATCTGAACGTCGAAAGATTAAAAGATAACACAATAGTAAACCCATAACTTGTCCGACTGTTCTTGAGTTCCATTTCAGCAAACAGAGAAAGCACTTTATATTCAACAGATTTGTCAGTTGTTTTTACTTTTTACTTTTACTAAACTCTTGTAACTAGTGTGTACTATTACTATCTATTATAAAGCAAAACGATCTTTACTAATATACAACAAACCATTCTAAACGCTCTCTCTCTCTGTGTGTGTTCCCCAACAAATTACTCCTTTAAAACTTCTTTTCAGCTTCAGCACTTGCAGTTAATCTAGCACTTAATTCAATTTGATCCTTTAATGCTTTAGTTAAGAATTCAATCATAATAATGTCTTGATCATGATTACAGAATAATTCTTTTAATTCTTCAATATTATTTAAAAATTTAGGTTTACTCAAGATTGAATTACTTAATAATCTTAATAAATCAACATTATCTTGTTGTGGGTTAGATTCAATATATTGTACCAATTTATTAATGTTTTCATTGACTTGATTTAATTGTTGAGTTAAATATGATAAATCATGATCTAAATCATTTGATTGTAAACTTTTATAAGCAATTCTTTCAGTAATTGAACCATTTATCACTTGATTAGGAATAGGAGTGAAAACATATGAATTAATAACAGGAGCAGTTTTCCAACCAATTTGTTGTTGTTGTTGTATACCTTTACCAACAGCACCTCCAATATAAGTTTCAATTTCTGGTACTTTAACTTGATTATCTTCAGTTAAAAATTTAATATTTAAATGAATAGCAGGACGAGGGAAAGCACGATCATTACCTTTAGAATAAAAATCATGAATTAAACTAGTAGTATAATCAATTTCATTCAGACTTCCAAACCATCCTAAAACAACTTCTTTTGGATGTGAACGTTTATACAATTGAAATAAGGTTTTATGGATTTGATCTTCAATAGTAATAGAATCACCAGTTTCATTACATGGAACCATAAAACAATCTCTAATTTCAAATTCAGTACCATCATCTGATCTAACACCTAATAAACTACCAATTATTCTTTTATTGTTGGATAAGACTTGTTTAGAAACAATTTCTAAAACTTGTAATAAAGCAGATGCATGGATTTTAATTTTGGATGGACCAGTAGAAGAACCAGCTGCTGGAGCTGCGACATTAGGTCTCACTAAATGCATAAATTCGGTTGGCATGGTTTGCTTTTTCAACTATTATTATACACACTTTTATGTCCTTTTTATGGGGGAGGGATGTGGGTGGGTTGAAGGGTGTTGGTTGAGGGTAATGAGAAAAAGTGAAAAATTTTTAAATAAAAAAAATACCATCGGTTTATATGCAGGAATGTGGTTTAGATTTAAAACTATATAGAGAAAGAGAATTCTCCCCCATTAAAATTTTGGTTGCAAATAGGCAGTCACCCATCAATACACGAATACCAAGAAAGTTAGGTTATTGTTTTGGACTACTATTACTCAATCAACAAACCACCTGCTATCTATCTGTAAATCTGAAAGGGGTTCATTCCTTTTCGTACGTGTAAAAAAATGAGACCTTCATTCACTCACCAACAGAAGAAAAGAATCAAATAAACACTTAGAGAATGTTTATTAATTTTGCGTTTATTGTTAGTTTATTTGAAGAGTTATAAGTTCTCTCTATAATTAAATTAATAAATAAATTTAGAAGTTGTTGTAACTCGGTTATCTCAATATTCGTGGTTCATAAATGAATACGATTACATTTATTCGTTTGCTTTTAACTGAGTCTTGCTTTTTCACTTTTTTTTTTCAATATATGGAATATTCAATATCTATATAAAGTTTAGCATTGTATCAAAAAGGATAGTTTAATCTTTGTAGGTGGTTAACTTAAGAAAGTGAAGATAATTGATTTCCCAATCGAGCACTTGGTAGCACTTGTCTTTTTTTTCATTATTTGAGAAATGTTTGTTGAGCCTTTTTCCACGACTTGAACTATTCACTTTAACCAAAGGGTAAATATATAATTAAACCAAGTAAAATGACTTCCATTGGTGAAAATGAGGCACTTTTCTCACCAGAAGTACCCACTACAGAGCCTGTTACGCCTCGAGAGTCTACAACGACCAATGAAACAACAAAAAAAATGTCAACCACATCATCTCCATCACCTATTCACACGTCAACAACCGCTGCTCAACCTCCGCCACCGCCACCACCTCCACCTCCACCTCCTCCACCTAGAGTAGAAGAACAAGAAGAACAAGATAAAACATGGCTCTTTTCAGAAGACGCAGTGCTAAACCGCTCTCCTACCCGTTTACAAAGACTTACCATTCCTCAAGAACTCAAACTCAAAGAATCAATCCATGATTTCTTAATCCATATGGGTCATAAACTAAAACTTGATTCTGCCACTATTTTAACTACAACAATATACCTCCACCGATATTTCATGCGTACTTCAATCACATCATCTAAATATTATGTCGTTTGTGCTGCTATTGTTATTTCATGTAAGATTAATGATTGTTATCGACCACCTGATAAAGTGGCATTAGTAGGGGTGAATCTAAAGAATCCAAATAGAGGAGGAGGAGGTGCAATTGATGAACAACATGAGATGTTTTGGAGGTGGAGAGATCAGTTGTTATATCGTGAAGAAATGATTTTAAGATTATTGAATTTTGATTTGAATGTAGAATTACCATATTTGATTAGGGATAGATTAAGTCAAACACTGAATGAATTGGGGGCTGCATTTGAAGTAAACAAACGTGATATTTTAAAGAATACAACAACTTTAATTGAAATATTATCTTCATTGCCCTTGTTGATTGTATATGATGTCAAGACTTTATTTGCAACATGTTTAATTGTGATTGTAATTGAAGCAAGAGGTAAAATTGACTCTCAATTGGAATTACCAAAGGGATATCTTATTCGAGAATTATATGTTGATTTAAACCAGGTTAAAACATGTTTCCAATTTTTGAAGAAATTATTGAAATATAGTCAACAAGATCCTCAAGCTATAAGTAACAAATCGGCTGCAAAAAGAATATTAAGCATACTGACAAGTAGTTTTGAAGAAATGATAAAAACACAAGAGTTAGAGTGAGAGTGTATATATATGTATATATTTGTAGGAAGTTATAAAGGGGGTTTATATATATATAAAGGGCACGGTTCAATTTACAGTTAGTAGTTCAATCTTTTCATAATCCAAAAAAATCTCACAATATGAAAAGAAAAGAAATTTCTTCGGAAACGAACTGGGCGCGGTAAAAAAAAAAAGTGGAAAAGTTACAAAATTGATCAATTTCCGTTTGATTTTCAAATAAAAGATTGATTCAACTTTTAGAAATATTTAAAGCTCCTCCAAAATGGACTCACAACATAGACGCACACAACGAGAACTTGAACTAGTAGAAACATTACAACGTGCTCGTTCACATAGACATGAGAACTTTCCATTGTTGAATGAACAACCGGATCCGACGACAATGACAGAAGAAGCAAGAGGTGAATATGAAAGGAGATATTCTCGTGACATTCTCACGTTATTAGACGAGATCATACGAGACCTTGAACGGCTAGACAGCCACCACCACCCATGTTTGAACCCCCAATATATTTATATCGTTTGGATATTTGATCATATTCCCTTACCAGTGTTAAATTTTGTTTTAATTTATCAAAACTTAAGTATAACAACTATTATAAATTGGTTTTTTGAATACATAATTAGTTTTGGTAAAATGATATTGAGAGTGGCTAGATTTGTAGCTGTAACAGTTTCAATAATGGTTTATTTTCATAAGATAATACGAACCTTCTTTTTAATTTGTGATATTCTTACATTTTCCAATAATTTTATGAGAGATGCATTTACATTTGTATTTCAAGATTATCAACTGTTATTGGAACGACATGAATTAATAAATAAACATAATGGAGATAATTTATATTTCCTACAATATGATCCTGATTTACCTAGTTATAAAATCCTTTTCAATTCATGTTTTAATATGATGTCATCATTTTTGAATACTGAATGTAATGAAGAGAAATGTCAAATTATTAGAGATAATTTGATATTTAAGTTTAGTCATGTGTTTGTTAAATATTATCCAAATATTAATATCGGATTTTTGAAATTATTAACAATACTTGTATTCTTTGCATATGCTTTAATTGGTGATTTATTATGTATCCAAATTGTTATGTTTGTTGGGTATAATTTACTGTATAGAATTGACAGGTATAAACTGGTATTCTTATCATTTAAGAATATTATTTGGAATACCATATTTAGGTTGTTATAGAGGGACACAACCCCCCCCCCCTTAATATAAATTTTATTCATTTTTGTTCAGTAGTTTATTTGTCTCATTTGATTATTAGCGGATAAATAAAGAAAATTTCTTGGTAAAAATGAATGTGGGGGGTCGAGAGAGACAAGGTTTTTTCCCCTCCTTTCTGACACTCATCCCCCATCACCTACCGAGGATACCACCCTTTTCCATAAACAAAACAATTCTTTTTTCTTCTTCCCTGTTCGTACCCCTACCCCCATACTCAATTGAATTCTCTACTACCTAGAAGAAAAAAACATGACAAAGTATCCTTCAGAAATGAAGGCAGTGGTATTCCACTGCCCATATGACATCCGTACCGAAATCAGACCCACACCAACTATCCAATCCCCTACTGATGTAATTGTCAAAGTCAAATACTCGGGGCTCTGTGGTACAGATCTCCATTCTTACCGAGGTCATATTAAGGGACCCATTGACACAATCATCGGTCATGAATTCGTGGGAACTGTGGTGGCAGTGGGAGAAGAAATCACGAAATTTGCAATTGGCGATGATGTTTTGAGTACGTTTACTATTCAATGTGGTGAATGTTGGTACTGTAAACATGGATATTCTGGACAATGTGATAAGACTAATACGTTTGGAAAAATTGGGTTAGATGGAGGTCAAGCTGAATATGTTAGAGTTCCTTATGCTGAGAATACTTTGATTAAAAAACCAGAGACTTTAGAAGGTGAGGATGATTCAACATATGTACTTATGGCGGATATTTTTGTGACTGGATATTATGGTGTAAAGAAGATTATTGATTTCTTGAACCAACCAGTGACTTCAACTATTTCAATTCAAGATAATAAGGAGTGTTCGATTTTACAATTAGGTGCTGGTCCAGTTGGATTATGTGCTTTGAGAATATTAAAACATTTTGGATTTACCAAGATTGTAGTGGTTGATTCAGTTTCTTCTCGATTACAAGAAGCTTCAAGACTTGGTGCTTATAAAGTTGTCAATTATGAAACTGAACCTGATTCCTTGAATAATTTCATCCAATTTGAACTTAATAATGTTGGATTTGATGCTGTTTTGGAAGTGGTTGGTGCTTCTGCTGCTTTAAAAACTGCCTATGATTCTGTTCGTAGAAAT
Source organism: Hemisphaericaspora insectamans (assembly GCA_030578955.1). NCBI lineage: Eukaryota > Fungi > Ascomycota > Pichiomycetes > Serinales > Debaryomycetaceae > Hemisphaericaspora > Hemisphaericaspora insectamans. Next base: position 32,013 of record JAKTZT010000023.1, on the reverse strand, counting down.
GGTTTCATTTCTTCATTGGGTATGGGCCATGAACCATTTCCATTCAATGGATTAGATTGTTATCTAAAAAATATAAATATTTCATTTGGAAGATGTCATTCCTGGTCTTTGTTCCATGAAGCTTTGGAAATCTTTGAAACTATGAAACAAGATTTTGATTCATTTATTGATTATAAAGCAAAATTAGATGAAAGTAAAGAAGTATTTGACTTGTTTGATAAACATAAAGTCAATAAAGTTGTATTTGATTTAACTGATAGTGTTTTCTAGTTAATATGAGATATTTATACTACTGTAATTATATGATAAATTAAATTAAATAGTTGTTTTGTTATCTGATTATTTCATTTATTTCTGTTTGAGTTTACAGCCATTTTTTTGATAAAAATTTTGTACCCTTTTTTAGACAAATTCTTTAAAAAAATTCAAAGTTGCTCAAAAGTTATTTGCATAGAGATATAATCCAATTTGTGTTTGCATGTTTATCCTTATCCACCTTTAATAATCAAACCAAAACTTCAAATTCCATTCGTGCATTATTTTTTTTCAACCCAAAATTTCACAAGTCCAGCCTATGTTTTAAACAAATTTTTTTCGTTACGACACAGGACTGACTTAGGGAGTCTCTGATCTACTTATCCGCTCCAAAAGTAAAAGGTTAAGACGCCTTTTTGTTTCACATATCATTACGGGGAAAACTATACAATATAAAAACTATACAGAAAAACCCCCAGTCATTTGAATCCGAAGAGTCAAGAGATTTAAATTGGGTTGAGGGGGTGTGCTACTTTTTAGGGTGGCGTGAGGGTGATTCTGGTTGAATTGTTGGGTCAGTGGTCGCGTTCTTCATTCATGGTGAAATTGAAGTTGCCGCCGAGGATAATATGAGTATTTGGGTGTTGATTTCTGATTGTATCATAGTGCGGGCTGATGCGCGGAAAAAGCAATTAGAGCTCACTGTGAAACACCACTACCTCATACTTCGAAACCACCACAATCACCACCACAATTCAAACCCTCCCAAATCTTGACCGACCCCAAATCAAAACAACCTACAAAACAGTCAACAATAACACCTCTCCAAATCAAATGGGCACATGTTGCAAGAAGGTTCGTTTTGTGCAGGCGTCTTGGGATGGTACAAAAAGGGAGATGACTAGGTAGTATTCGTTGTTGATTTTGAACGTCTCATCTGTTATGTGATTTTGGAGGAAGGATGGTATATATTGAGTGATGATACTTTGAGTTGTTGGTTTGTGGTGTGATAGGGATGGCTGCTTGTGAGTAGTTGTGTAGTACTATTAAATATGATGGTTGTTTGTTTTTGTGTGTATTAGGTCGTTTCGTAGTCGTTTTAATTCTTGATCCAAACCGGGTGCAGAAAGAAGGATGACGTGGTGATGTTGGGTAAGTCGTTTGAGGGCTGTGTAGGTGTTGTGTTTTTGGATGTTAAGTTGAAGAATTGATATTTGGTTAAGTGTGGGTAAGTTCTAGTAAGAGGTGGGGTTCGTGAATGTGAGGGTTTGTGATTCCCTGGCCTGGTTTAAATTAGAACTCCGAGATTCTTTTTAGAGGGGTAGTTTTGTGCGAGAATGTCAGATAATGGAGCAAGTTGATCCTTGGCTAAATCACTTGGGTTCTCCATGCCCATATCAGGGGAGTCTGATGATTCTGAGGATTCATTGGAGTCGGACGTTCGGTAATCTTCGTCTTCTTCTAGGAGTTCAGAGGTTGTTGGGTTTAGATCAGGGTGGTTGGGAGGGTTGTTGGTGTTGGTCGTGTCATCCTGTGTAGGGAAATCAACAAAGAATACTACCTAGTCATCTCCCTTTTCGTACCATCCCAAGACATCTGCACAAAACGAGCCTTCTTACAACAGCTGCCCACTTGATTTGGAGAGGTGTTATTGTAGACTGTTTTGTAGTTTGGTTTGATTTGGGGTTGATCAAGATTGGGGGGGGGGGGGGGTTGGAGGTTTGGCAGGGTGAGGTGGCGGAGTTTCTCTGTGAGCTCTAATTGCTTTTCTTTGACGCTTAGAAAGAACGGTGGTGAACCCTTCAGAGTCGGTTGGGTATTCTTTGTTTCGTGTCTCGTAAATGAGGACGTTTTTCTGTATGTTTGCGGTAGTATTGGCTGTGGAGGTAAGTGTGTTTTTTTTTTTCAGTTCCAGTTGGACACAAAAACAAAAAAATAACCATCATATTTAATAGCACTACACAACTACTCACAAACAGCCATCCTATCACACCACAAACCAACAGCTCAAAATATCATCACTCAATCTATCCCATCCTTCCTCCAAATCACATAACAGATGCGACGTTCAAAATCAACAACGAATACTACCTAGTCATCTCACTTTACGTACCATCCCAAGACACCTGCACAAAACGAACCTTCTTACAACATCTGCCCACTTGATTTGGAGAGGTGTTATTGTAGACTGTTTTGTAGTTTGGTTTGATTTGGGGTTGATCAAGATTGGGGGGGGGGGGGTTGAATTGTGGTTGTGGCTGTGATTGTGGTGGTTTGGCAGGGTGAGGTGGCGGGGTTTCTCTGTGAGCTCTAATTGCTTTTATTTGACTCTTAGAAAGAACGGTGGTGAACCCTTCAGAGTCTGTTGGGAATTCTTTGTTTCGTGTCTCAATGAGGACGTTTTTCTGTATATTTGAGGTAGAATTGGCTGTGGAGGCCCTCGGTGTGTTTTTTTTTCAGTTCCAGTTGAAAGGGATATAGTTTGATTGTTAGTTTTTGTCCCGGATGGGGGTGGTTTCTGAGTATTGGAAATTGTTTGCTTTTGTAAGCATTGTGGGCACCTGACTGCAGTATGGTCAGTGTCGTCATAGTACGAGTATGAAGAAGAAAAATGTTTAAAAACAACCTAATAGGTACAATCGATTGAAAAGCTAGTGAAAACAGAACCCCCTTCTCTAATATAACAACTTTGAAGCTACCACTCCGACCGTCCCCTCCAACTCCGGGATATTATATGCAACTCCCGTCTACCCCACACCACGTGTCTCCAATATGACCGCATTTTTGCGACAATCACCACCATCTGGTTTCGACGACATTATAGTCGTCAGCTGCTTCGTCCATGGACGCTCAATTCAATTAAGGACTTGAAGGAAAAAAAACATCTGGTTTTTGGTGAGTCGTGTACTTTAGGACAACGGAAAATAATCAAAAAAAATATGTGCATTGAGAGTGGGGGATATTTTTTTTTACAATTGAAATTGTAGAATCGGCCCGCTTTAAAAACGGAATAGTTCCGTTACACTTCATTAAGCAATTAAATAGAGTTACAGACAATGCCTAAGAAGAGATCAGCCATGGAAAGTCGATTAGACTTTAATGTTGGTCACCTGACTGCAAATGAGTCTAATATTAGAGGTAGTAGTAGTAGTACTAATCCTACGAAAAATGAAAGTCAAAGTGGAGTGATGTATGATGCTCCAAGACCTACTTTACCCAAAACGACACCTGGATATTCACCAATGAGTGGTGGTGGATCTTATACACTTAGTCCATTGCCGTTTACACCTCAAGCTACATACTTACAGCTGCAACCAATGGCTCAACAACAAACCTCTTTGCCTCCGCCAGCTCAACAACAGCAGGCTACTCATCCTCCACCACCACCAGTACCACCACTGGCACCGATGGTATCCACTCCTCCATTTATTCAACAACAACAACCTCAAAGCACAGAACTTCCAGCGCATCCAGGAAAAGGTAGAATGAGAGTAAGTAAAGCCTGTGACAGGTGTCGAACACAAAAGATAAAATGTTCAGGTACTCATCCATGTTCTACTTGTTTAAAACACAAGAAAGAGTGCACATTCTCAACAAATTATATGCCCCAAACATCGGCAACCATCACTGCTAGTTCGAGTATCAATGGAATCACCAAGCCTTCACTAGATCCTAATGTTCATCCATTGAAACGTCCTAGATTAGCATCGGTTGAACCTTTTGGTTTGCCAATTATGGATAAATCCAACAAAGCTGAATATATAGCACATTTGGAAAATCGAGTTCAATATCTTGAGAATATCTTATCAACTAATAGTCAAGAGACATTTAAAGAACCTAGATCACAAGAACCGGAAAATCCAGAAGTTGATGTAACTTTATTTAGTACCAGTTCTAAATGGAGATTTTCGCGTCGTCATCAAAACTTATTAATCGTCGAATTATGTAAATCAATGTATAATAATCTATCTCCAGAACTGCAAAGTCTAGTTACTGTACCACGTACTCAATATTTTGGTTGGAATATGAGTGGAGTTAAGTATTTAAGTGCAGAAGAATTACCACCACTTCCTGAAATCAATCTTGACTTGAAATTCTACATTGATTATTATTTCCGGGAAATAAACCCATTGTATGCCATAATTCATGAAACTGTTTTCCGAGAACAATATGCAGCTTACAATAAACTAGTAAGAGAACAACTTGAAGAAGATGACCAACGTACAAAAACGAATCAAACTCGATTATACAGTGCAATCTTATACCTTATGTGTGCCATATCACTTCGATTCAGTGAAGTTTCAAAACCAAAAGGTCCCAATATGGAATTACTTGAACTTGAGGAAAAATTATTCAAGTATGGCTACAAAGTAGTTTCTATTCTTAGTTTTGAATGGGAATCATTTGAGTTAATTCAAAGTTGGCTCTTGATTGCATTATATCTTCGTGTTACCCACCGACAAACATCTTGTTCACATGCTTTAAGTCAAGCTGTTACAATGGTAAAAGCAATGGGGTTGGGATTTGAGGATGAAAATCCAAAATTCTTTGCTTCAACTACTTATGAACGTTTGAAAGCGAAAAGAATCTTTTGGTGTGTTTTCACATTTGATAGAGTATTAGGACTCCAGACTGGTCGATATTGTGGTATCAGAGAAGAAGATTTTAGTAGAAGATATCCTACTTTTAATTTTGCTAAGGAATCAGACAAAGATGATTGGTTAACTTTACCTGCATTAGGAATGATTCATGTGGCAAGAATATCAAATTTTGTACATACTTCCGAGAATGATAATCCACATTTAATTAAATACCAACAGATTAATTCAGAATTGGTAAAAATACACGAATGGTTTAATAATAATGGATTCAGAAATGATTTATTGTTTAATAGGATGGATGAAAGTATTCCATCTTTGGTTAAAGCACAAGTTAAATTACATTATTACGATTTGGTATTATGCATTCATGGGAAAGTGTTGTTTAATTACATTGGTAGAAGAATTTCAAGTAATGGATTAAAAGTTGAAATGGTTCTTGATGCCTGTCATGGAGTTTTAGATGTTCTCGATAAGATAAACAAAGCCGGATTACTTTATACCCCATGGTATTCCGTATTATTACTTTTGTTTAATATTGGAGTCAGTGCAGTCACCTTAATGAATGGTGGCGTATTTGTATCACAAGCGAGAGATATCTTAAAGTCCACTATTCGATTATTTACCATCTTGCGCAAATCTCCAATTCGTAACGAACAAGGGAAATTAGTGTTTAGGGAACGGTTCAAAATGGTTAGAGAATGTATGTGGGCATTAAAGATGGCTAATCGCATTCTTACTCTTCGTTTACAAGAGGACATAAAAGCATTAAACAATATTGGCGTTGATCATGGATCTTCCGATGTTAATAAACAGACATTTACCCAATTGGGTTTAAGCACTGCCGACACCACAGAAAAGGCAAACATCAAGAAGAATGAGTTCAATACTGTATTTGAAAAGCAATTGTATAGAAACGACGAAGGAACACCCGAGAGAGCAGCCACTCCTGGTGAGGATGTGGGAACTCCAGCTAGTACCACGACTTCAGAGACTCATAGTGGAGTTGGTGGTAGTGGATCTGGTGGACTTGGGAGTATAATGTCATCAGATCCTACTGATTTTTATGCAACTGCCGATGTTGACAATTTGTTGGGTAATTTGCAATGGTTTGACCAATGGTTGGATTATAATTATGAATTTGAGAATTAACGGAGTTTAGATTAGTAATACTATATAGCTAGCTAGATCGTATTTTTTTGCAATTACATGTGCCTGTGAGTATTTTTTTAACATTTTTTGCTCTAAAGGAGTAGTAGACCTAGTCACATCAAGAAGGATACCTGTTGCAACACACATGTGAAAAACATGTGAAAGGAGGACATGCGGGAATATTTAACCACCACATTGAAATACAGAATATAGCTTGAGTCTCTCTGACAAAGCCCATTGTATGTCATTATCTGCAATAAGTGTACTAACTAATCACAGGTTCGAGAAGTTTTTAGATTGAAGAGAAAGATAACCCACCACAAAACTTCATTACTACGAGCTGCAGAGGGTAACTACTTCCTATTGATTATAACTTGTAGCAACAAAAGCGGAAATCTCTCCGAACAGTTTAACACTATGGACACCCCTGACCTTGTACCCTACTTTGCTGGTTTAGTCTCAGAAGATAAGATATTAGAAAAGAGAAGATATTGGAAAATCTTTGCGAGCTTCGTTTTAGGCATAGAGCTGAGGGGAAAGTGATAAACTTTGCGAGGCAATTAACTTTCCAGAATTGAAAAATTCCGATTTAATGGAAGGTCCAAATAACGATTCCTTGTTTGCAATCATAATGAAGAGAGTATTGTTCTGAATATAAATATGATTAACCTTACCCCACGACCAGGTTATAATGGAAACGTCTCCTTAGTGGGAAAGAATTACGGGGGAACAATACTTGCCCCAGAGAGAACAAATAATAATTCCGTTGTCATCCCCACTCACCTTCCACAATAAAAATTATTTTCTCCCCCAATATGGCGAATTTTCAAATAAATTACGTGGTTTTTGTTATTTCCCATGCATCTAAGCACTTTTTGTTTCTCACATTGATTGATATTGATAATATTTTTTAAACGGAAGAATGGATTTTTTTTTCCTTTATGTGGAAATAATGCCTAATTCAGCGAAGCTCCCGCATACCGTTTTCTTTCTTTCTCCTCCAAAAAATAAAAATCATTGATTATTCCGAGACCACGCAAAAGTCCACCAAGGTGAGTGTTTTTTTCTCCTATTTCCGTTGCATTAAATCTCAGACTCTTGGCAAGCAAAGTTTTTAGTAGATAGGGATAGGAGATGCAAATTAGTATTCTTGTGTAACCTTTACTTCTGGGTTTCCTTACATCAGTCCGTTTAAAGGCGACTACCCCTCGTGGCAAGATCAAATTGTTGTTGTTGTTGCTGTTGCTGGTTCATGTTGTCACCAATTAAAGAAGTTTAATTTGGGGTGGCTTTTTAAATTCTTATTGTAAGTTTACATGTTCAATTGTTTTTAATTCGAATTTTTTTTAGGAAAGATAAGAAATTCAAAATAAATCATTAACGAAAAATGCTAAGGATGCATATGAAAAGTTATAGTGCCTATAGAGATCTTCGGGTTAAAAGCAAAATGCCAGAGATAACGAAGCCTCCCAAAGTTTCATTGACAAATCTCGACCGTGGATAACAAAATGGAACTGAGTGTTCCAGATCGGCCGAATGGAGTGTGCTTTATTTGCTTACTACTGTTTTGAGAAGGATATCTCAGCAAACTGGATTAGCTTGTTCTTTTTTTTGTGTGTGCGTGTTTATAATCGCTTCTTCTTTCGTATTCCATTATCTACAATGAAGAAATACTCCAGCCTTTAATCAAATGCTTAAATGATTTCAATTGATAAAAGAAAGTTCCAAACAAATCTTTTCCCCTTTTTTTACTTTCAAACAGGGAAGCTCGGAGAAATATGTCCCTATTCCAAACAATGTTCTGGTGTTCTGTGCCCCATAATAATCAACAAACGGTTTCATTATTTCAATTTAAAATCAACACAAAATTGCCCAAATTTTTTTTTTCAAGGAGCTGTACGAGTCAACATCGGAAAAACCTTTAGTTTACATGCAGGTGCATCGATTAGTTGTTAGTCAACCCACACATCCACAGTATTTTTTAAAAAATTGCGACATTAAATGTGCATCAGGTCATATGATAAACCCACCACCTATGAACATAAACATGGCACTCATACACCTCGGATGAAGTCGTCAGTTGTTGAAATTGTATTTTATTTGTTTCAATTAGGTAGCCAACAGCTTTGTTCACTTTTAAGTTATAATTCTTTGTCAAGATTTCATTGACGAAACTTTAAATCCCCGGGTTGACGTCAACTCAAAGACATTGCCGATGAAAGTATAAATTTATCTACCAAGTTCCTTTTATGATGGTATAAAGAAAAAGAACAGTCTAGACTAATGTGTTATACTTAGATCTGGGACCTCCATAGCCTCCCCCATAACAAGCAGAAGTATTACGCTGTTGTATTTTATTTCCATTATCCGATGGTTACATTTTTTTTAAATGCCTCAGCAAAAAAAAAAGCTTAAAGGCTTTATTTTCTCGGAAAAACTATACTGTGGGAGAATCAAAAAAATAATCCCAAAGCGGGTGTTTGTAAAAAAAATAATTTTTTTTCTGTTGGGAAGGTTAAAAACAATGCAGAATAAAAAAAGAAATTCATAATTTTATCTATAACACGGGGGAACACAATATGTAACAGCTTAGTTATTTTATTTTTCGTTGATTTTTTTTTGATGGAGATTATGTTGAAAAAATATTTTATTTTGTAGTTCTCAAAAATTTTCCCGTTTTTCCTTTTTTTTTCTAGATAGATATAAATCTAGATTATAAAAGTACAACGATCTGCCCCCTCCTCCTCCCCCAAATAATTTTTACTGCTATCTCGATTTCCGCGTTTCTTTCAAAAACATTTTAGCCTATCCTTTACAAAACAATGTCAACAATAACAGTAGCTCCCCAGAAAGAAAAGAAGAATAAGGACGATAGACCTTACAAGTGTACGTACTGTGAGAAGGCATTCCACAGATTAGAACACCAAACTAGACATATCCGTACTCACACTGGTGAGAAGCCTCATGCCTGTAATTTCCCAGGATGTATTAAGAGATTCAGTAGATCTGATGAACTCACCAGACATTTAAGAATACATAATAATCCAACTTCAAGAAAGAGAAAGAATAAGAATGATGACGCTAGTGCTGCTGCCGCCGGTGCTACCATGTCAACTGGTATCCCTTCCAATATAAATATGATGGGCCAACCAGGCAATGCTGCTGCTATCAGTTATAGTTATGATGCTAATGGAAACAGAATATACCATCAACCATACCCAGTATATTTTGTTGCCCAACCAAATGGATACATGCAACCTGTTGCTGCACCACAGCCACAACCAATACCCTCACAACCACAACAACAAATTCCCCAAATTAATAGACCACAATCAGTTCCACCACCAAGATCCATCCCAATTCCAAACCAATATAGACCGGGATCGGCAATGTTTTCTTTGCCTTCATCGCCAACCAATTTACCACAAGTGCAACCAGCCAATAATATGATGCAGCAATCTCAATTCCAACCAATAATTGCTTCTGCTCCAGTTACAATACCCAAAACAATGTCTTCTGACACTTTGCGTTTACCTCCATTACATCACAATTCTCCTCCATCCTCAAGACCAGCAATTATGAAATCCGAATCTACCAATAGTGTTGCTTCAAATGTTGGTGTTTTCAGTCAACCTAATTCAACTACTCATTCAGCTGCTACCTCCCCAGATAGCAGTGTTTCCTATATGAATGCTGCACCAACTGCTTCTTTAACTAACTTGAATGAATATTTCCAAAAGACAAGATTATTTAATGCTAGTTCAAGTTCTTTAAGTTCATTGAGTGGTAAAATACGTAACACATCATCTTCAAACCTTGCCACATTACAACGTTTGACACCATTGAAGGTTTCTAATAACGCCCAGTCTAGACCAGGCATTCCACAACAGCAATCTTCCACATCATTAAATTTAGAATTTTACCGCGAATCACAATCAAAAAGATCTAGACCTAATTCCCCAACAATCCCAGCTTCTATCAATATGCAATCTTCAATTTCTAAAAAATTTATGATTTCTTCACCAAATGATACCCCATTACAAACGCCATCGCAATCTCCACAATTAAGACCTGCTAATTACGAAACGCCTTCTCCAAATTTGATTGATTGTGTCACCCAAAAATTAAATGATAGCATTGCCAACACTGGTACCGTCTTGCCTCCAATTAGATCGGTTTTAAGTTTTACTTCAATTAAAGATTTACCAGTATCAACACCACCTAATTCACATCATAATGGCGGCATTTCTATGGGACTTTCAAAGAGCACAGATGATAAGAGAACAGCTATGAATTTAAGAAACTTATTGGGTTAAAATATTTTGGTATTCTTGGGTTATTTTTTTATATTTTTTTTGTTAAGTGTTAGAGAGTTTTTAGGATTTAAATTGTATAAATATTTATATATGAGTAATAGATACGAGTATTATAGAGAGTAACAACTAGCTGTTAAGTGTTTGTTCTTCGTGGTTAGTGGCAAAATGATTTCCGGAAGTTGTTTTCGGGTTTTTTTTTTTCACGAAACTGCAAAAATTATTGTTTCGGCAAGACCGAGTTCCCTCGGAAAAACTCTTTTCGTTCCGAATTATTGCAGATGAAGTTCCAAAAGAAATTTCCAGATTGCCGAATTTCTTTTTCCGAGATGTCTCGATGGGTCAATGACGTACAAGCAAGGATGAACTGAAAAGAACTCAACAACTTAAGAAATGCTACTTCTCGGATTGTTAACCTGAAAACACAAGCTGTTGTCACCAAGCATATATTAGCATATCTAATATTTTTCCACGGAAAAACCAACAAGCAAAGTTCGGGGCAATGTGTAGGTTTTTTTTCCAACAACAAAGAAAGTATTTCCGTGACAATATCTGTCATCTTTCTTAAATTGTTGTTTTCCCGTACGTATTTAGTGGAACGAGAGAGAAGGTTATGGAATCATCTACGGCAATCGCGAAATGGTTGGACCTTCTCGGTCAAATTTTTTTTTCCAGCAAAAAGTCTGGAGAAATTGAAATAAAATATTTTTTTGACCCCAGTCTAAATAATTAATCCATGATTTCCCCCACCCCCACCCTCCACTGACGAGTAATTCAATCAAGGGTGCAATTTGATTTATTCCGATATTATCTATTTGTGAAATTACATAAGTTAGAAACCCTCTTGTGAAGTAACTTGATAATAGAGGTTCACAGTTGTAAAAAAGCTTGATTACCTATAACTGCAAAGAACTTAATTATACATTCCCCAAAGGTATGTATGGCAGTTCTTTACTTTATAACTATGGGTTTTAATAAGGTATTACTGCACTCTTGACTTAAAGATAAAACTCTTTGTCAAATTTTTTTACCAGATACGTTGCGATATAATGAAAATACGGCCAATTAAGAAAGTTATTCCGTTGAAGCAATTTGGTGGGAAAATTACGGTGAAGACTGCTTTATTTTGACTTCGTTAGAAAGCGACAACGCAAGAGAACAAAATTGAACACAATAACTCGGTGTGTTCATAATAGTAACCCCATAAAACCTTAACTAAGGCGTAAATTAAATGTGTTGTCTCATTCATGTAAACCAGTGTGGTTAAAAAAAAATCCACATCAAACGATTTTGTGTAATAAATGTGGAGAAGGTTGAAGCGGAGTAAAGTGCAAATTATTTTGCCTATGTTTCAATTTTAACACTTGAGCCTCAAGTAACCCTTTTATGGCAATGGTGTCACCACACATGTACTGCATATGTGAATGTGTCATGGAGAAGGTGCTTGCCCATATATTAGAAAAAGCACGGTTTTGTAATACGTTGTAATTTGAGGGGGTGTATCATCACCGGCCAAAAGGTTTTGACATCTGTGGCCAGGTCAGAACGCACATGGAGAAAGTATGGGGTGGATAAAGTCACGATTTCACGGACATTTAATTCCTCCCCTCACTTTGCATTTATGACAGATTTTTTTTGCGCTTTAGATAAAAGATATTCACTTCTAGTTGAAATTGGTTTAGCCTTATTAGCATAGTAAAACTAATCTCAGATTATTATTACGCATCACTTAAAAGGAAAGCAATTGAATGAATTTTATAAAATGTATCACGCATTAAATGCTCTCCGTCTCCTTTCTTGAAATCTTAGTAAAATCCGCAACTCGTTGCTTTCCTTCTACTTCACTCCTGGCCAATTAATTGTGCCCCCACATTCAATTCTGCTGGAAACGTATCACCAACGGTTTTCCAACAACAACTTCGCCAGCTAGAAACAATTGGAAAGGAAAAAGAAATCAACGCAAGTGTGTGGGTATTTTAATTTATTTTTTTTTGTGTAAAAAAAATGCGGGATCGGCCTTACTTGATGAGATTTTTCCATTGTAAAAGAAGAAAATATTTTTTTTTCACTTCCCACAATAATAATAATGGAACAACCTCCCCTTCTTTCGAGAAAAAATATTTTTATTTAAACCGTTTGAAAAATACATCGAGTTTTTGCCTGAAAGAAGTTCGAATCACATTATGCTTTTTTTTTTTAAAGGTTATGCATTCAATTGAGGAGACAACTTTCCATTTTGTAAAACTATAAATACGGGTCTATTTCTCCTTTTTTATTGAACTTTTTTTTATTCTGCTTTTCTTTTCTCTATCAAGCAAATTCATTTGTATATCTCACTAATATTTCAAAAATGGCTACTGTTAAATTATCCTCAGGTCACTTAATGCCTTTAGTTGGTTTCGGTTGTTGGAAAGTCGACAACGCCACTGCTGCTGACCAAATCTACAACGCTATCAAGGCTGGTTACAGATTATTCGATGGTGCTGAAGATTATGGTAATGAAAAGGAAGTTGGTGATGGTTTAAAGAGAGCTTTAGACGAAGGTTTAGTCAAGAGAGAAGACTTATTCATTACTTCTAAGTTATGGAACAATTACCACGACCCAAAGAATGTTGAAACTGCTTTAAACAGAACCTTAAAGGACTTACAATTAGACTATGTTGATTTATTCTTAATCCATTTCCCAATTGCTTTCAAGTTTGTTCCATTGGAAGAAAAATACCCACCAGGTTTCTACTGTGGCGACGGTGACAAGTTCCACTACGAAAACGTTCCATTATTAGACACTTGGAAGGCTTTAGAAAAATTAGTTGATGCTGGTAAGATCAAATCTATTGGTATTTCTAACTTCACTGGTGGTTTAATCTATGATTTACTCAGAGGTGCTACCATCAAGCCAGCTGTTTTACAAATTGAACACCACCCATACTTACAACAACCAAAGTTAATTGAATTTGTTCAAAAGCAAAACATTGCCATTACTGCTTACTCTTCTTTTGGTCCTCAATCCTTCTTGGAATTAAACCAAAACAGAGCTCTTAACACTCCAACCTTGTTAGAACACGATGCCATCAAGTCCATTGCTACCAGATTAAACAAGACTCCAGCTCAAGTTTTATTAAGATGGGCCACTCAAAGAAACATTGCTGTTATTCCAAAATCTAACAACCCAGGTAGATTAGCTCAAAACTTGGCTGTTACTGACTTTGACTTATCTGAAGCTGATTTCGAAGCTATTTCTGCTTTAGACATTAACTTGAGATTCAATGACCCATGGGACTGGGACAACATTCCTATCTTCGTTTAAGTTTGATACTCACTCGAGGATTTGAAGTTTTGGATTCAAATCTTTTTTTATATCCATACATAGTTTTATAGATTCATTTTTTTTTGCAAAAAAATAATACACTTGAGTTTTCAAATTTGAAAAAAAAAAAAAGATGTCAACTTATACATTGTAGTTAAAATTAGGTTGTTATTCCTCGAGATTCCAATTGTAATGTCTGTGGCAATACAAGTTCTGAGAGAAGTTTGAATTAATGCTAGAGAAGATTAGTCTGGGCGCCATAGAAAGATCATTTTTTTTAAATAGCATATTTATATATAAAAGTATACAATTCATAAAATCCTTATAATCTAATCCAAACCTCCCCACTTTTAAATAGAAGCCAAAACAGCATCTCTTCCCAATGCCAATATCTTTGTTCTCGAAACAAAATCATCACGTTCGAAATATGCACCACATAATCTTCTCTTACCCGTAAATTCAGTTCTAGAATGGAATACTCTCCAATTATCAAAAATCAAACATTGACCAGATTTCATTTGATAAAATATTTCATTTTCAGGATCAGTTATAATCTTGACCCAATCTCTAATAGCTTGATAAAATTTGGGTACATCATTTGGATCTTGCCAAGAATCCATGGTTGATCTATCACTTTGATTCCAACGAACTTGTAATAAATCTCCATTACTATCAAATTTAAAGATTGGTTGAGGTACATCTGGTTGAATGGCAACTTTTTCTTCACCTGCGGAATGGGCGGGGATGGGGATACGACAAAAGATATCATAACTCTCTGGATGTTTGTCCTTGAGGATTTCGGCACATTTGAAAGCATCAACTAATGAAGTTGTTCCACCTGTTCCATCATGGTATAAGAGATGAAATAATTGTAAACCTGGGGTGTTTGACCAATATGTTCCATCAGTATGGGAACTGATATCGAAATTGGTATAAGCAGTATCAGCTTTAGCTAAATCAGAAGTAAAATCCCAGAAACCTCCATAATGAGTTGGTCTAATATAATTTAATTTTTCACATAATTTCTCAGTATCTTCAGGTGTAATTGGAACGTTATCAATAAAACAGAAACCATGTCTCCAAATTTTTAAAGACCAGTCTTTAATAGCTTCTTCATTATCATCAGTACTTGCCATGACATCATTATAATCAACAGCAGGTAAATTATCTTTAATATCTTTAACTTGCCAAAGTTCTCTCTTGAGTAATTCGTCAGCACCTTTAAGTTTCAGTTTAATTGGGATTAAACGTGGGTTATAAGAATGAGTTCTTAACCAATCAAAATCATATTTTGAAACATGAGAATCTTGATCCCATACAATTTCAATTGCTTTTTCACCAATTTTAAGTTCACTAGGTTTGACATTAGGATCAAATGTAGCTGCACTTACAAGTTTTTGTTTTGTTGGATCAAAGAAACAAGTTTCACAATGACAATAATCACGAAGCCAAAGGTTATGATATTTTGACACTTGACCATCGGACCAAGTGATTTCAATTTCGAGATTGGCAGTTGGAGTAGCAGATTGAATTGACATGGTTTGTTTTTTTGTTTGATATTTATCGTGTCACTTAGACTGATTTAGGAGAAGAGTGTGAGTAAACGGTCTCCAGATTATAAAATATAGATGCAATTGGAGTTAATTTTAGTGGTGGAGATCATACAAAAAACTCGAAAAAATTTTCCAGATTTTAATCGAAATTTTTCAACTTAGAAAAAAAAATTGCCCCACGAATTTTGGATAATCGGAAAACGTATTTCCTAATTGAGAAGCCGGCAGTTCGTAAAAACTAAAAAAAAAAAGACAGTGCGCAATTTAATTGCCGATTTCTAAAGCCTAAGAAAAAAACAGGAAACCCTTTTTTTTTACAACCAACCCAACCAACCCAACAACCAACCAACACTATCCATCTAATTAAAAAACACCAAGTCTAGTAGATATGATATACGGTTCACTTGAATTGGATTTATTTGAAATCTGCTTACTCTTGTTAGGACGATTGATGTGATACATCATGAACATCCAAATGCTCTTCACAAGCAGAAATCTGGGGTAACATTAGTCTTTGGTCAATGATGTATTATTCCACATTGAATCCAATCATTTGAAGTAGTAATAAACATCCCTAGACAATATTCCAAGGACTTGGACCCAAAATCCATTATTACAGACTGATCTTTTGTCTTACTTTTGTTGGTACTATGCTGATTCCAAATTGAGTTGCCAAATAAAATAAAGTCAAGTGTGTCGTGTACTCGTGTTCAAAATTTTAATTTCAACATTTTTTTTTAATATACACAACCAACCTTTTCTCGTTTTGTGATTAAGAAGAAGTTCTGGAATAATTTTTTTTTTTTTGCAAATTTGGGGGGTAGAAAACTATAAATAAAAACATTTAGAATTTAAGAAATAGGGTTACTGTTTTAACTGGCTAGTACTTAAGGAATATCCAGAACGGATTCTTTTACATAATAACTTTGTCACTCATAACAAACATAAATTAAGTGGGTGGTGTCTGTCAACCACAATTGCTTTGGGTCATCTCATTTTTCTTTGAACTTCAAGATTCAAACTTTTCAATTTATTATAGCCCCCCTTAAAGCCTTCATATCAGAACAAGATTAGAACTACTCCGCGCGCAGGTACACTACTATGTCTGCTGTCATATCAAATTCTCATCGAGATTCCTTATCCCAACTGCTGCTACAACTGCTGCACCCTGATTGGGTGAATATGGATGTTGATACATTGGGAAAATCACTCTACAATACTGAAGAAACTCCTCTTAATGATCAAATAAAAATATTAAAGATAAAAGCATTACAAGATGCACTTGATAAAATAAATGAAGATAATAACCAACTGCAATTAGATTTCTTGCGGGATTTACTGAAGGGAACTGATGGGTTAATAAACAATGAATTACGATCTAAAATATGGCCCTTGTTTTTAGGTATACTGAAGTCGAGCTATTCTAAAGGCAATTCTTTGGAAGCATCTCCTGATTCATGCGAAGAAAATACTAAATTTGCCGCCCCATTGCTGTTTTTGGATGATTTAAATTGTGTTGATTTACCTGCGCATAAAGATGAAGATCAAGTGAAGTTGGATATACAAAGATCATTTACTATTTTGAACCACATTCAATCCTTACAACATCACCATGAAAATGATTCATATTCCACAATTTTCAGTGCTACAGATATTGCCAATTTAAAGAAAAAATTATCCAATTTAATTATTAAATTATTAAGAAAATATCCTAGTTTACATTATTATCAAGGATTCCATGATATCGCAAGTATTATATTATTAGTATGTTATATCCCTAAAGAACAAGAAATTGACGATATAACTGAGGCAGAATCTGGTGACTATTACAATATAAATGAAGATTTGGCATTTAAGATGTTGGAAAAATTGGCTATTTTCCATTTACGCGATTATATGATTAGTGATATCAACTTGTCAGTTAATCATTTAAAATTAATCCCCCTTATTTTAGAAAGTGTCGATATTCAATTATTTGAATTAATTAAACAAACTTCAAATTGTTATATCCAATCAGATGGTTTATTTTATGATTATAAGCTTTTACAAGCATTGTCTTCCATTTTGACATTCTTTTCCCATGATTTAACTAGCCTACCACAAATTTTAACCTTATGGGATTTTACATTAAGTTCTAAATCAATTTTAACAAATATGTACATTTATTCGTCAGCATTACTTGTATTCAAAGAAAAAATCTTCAATGCTTTAAACCTAGATGAAGAAGAAGATGAATTAAATTATGAAGATGTTGATCCAGATATAGTACATAATACAATTTCACCAAGTCGATTATTTGATGGATTAAGTGATTGTAAACTTTTGGAAATTTTAAACAAGACAAAGAGTCTTTTACATGATTTTCCAATTAATAAGTTGGCTAATTCTTCAATTACTTGGTCAATATGGTTTGAAGAATATAATAAGAGTTCGGTATTACTAAACACATCACAATTGTACCAAACCGACGCCGACGATCAATCGTATTCATATGATAATTTGATAACTGAAACAACTCTTGACTCATCACCCACAGAATTAGCTGAACTAATACAGAAACAAGAACAAGAAATCCAGAGACAAATAACTGACGACGCGGCATTCCAAAGAAAAATATTGGAACAACAAGAAGAATTGGCAAATTCTACATTTACAGATTCTTCCTCAACCCCAGGTCTGTTATCTTCTTCAATCACATTAGCTTCAGCATCCTTGCATAGAGTGGCATCGTCAATGTTTTTCAAGAAATTATTTCCAATTGAATTAGATGAGGACGGTGAACAAGAAAATAAGAAACATAGTTGGGTTTTAACCAAGAATATCTATAAGATAAGCATAACTGTTGGGTTTATTGGGTTTATGATTCATTTCTTATTGATCAAACACAATTCATATTATCATAATATACTATCAAAGAATATAATCAGCCCAATAAGGGAATTTATCTTTGCCAATAATCAACTGTGGGTACAAGAATTGGGACAATTTGGTGGGAATTTGCTTAATACTGTTGAAGTTGTTATTGAGGATGTATATAGTTTTGTGAAAGATTCTGAGATTGTTAATTCAGGAATGAATATTGTTGGACAAGTTGGGTTAGGGAATTTAAGAAATACGGTGTTTGGTTTTCATGGTTAATTCTTTAGTTTTTGTTTTATTAGATATTTGGTTTTGATTTATTTTGTTTATACGTTGTAACGATTCTTACTATTTATATAATACATTTATTAATACAAATTTCTGTAAACTTCTAAATTCTTATAAACCTTCGAAATCAATTTCATACACCAACACAGTATCACAATATGCACCATGTCCCCAACCTCTATTTCCACTAGCACTAACCATAAACCTCCCAGTTTCATCCACATATAATTGACTTAATGTTCCACCCTGATGTCCAGGAATAATCAAAAAGGGGGTCGCCTGTTTCTTAGCATTTACTTCCAAATTCCCTAAATCATCATATAATTTCAAATTATATAATCTGATATTATCATTTGAACCACACAACAAAAAATCATCATTCGGCATTGTCGAGATTGCACTCACAGCACCGGAAATCTTGGGGAATTGAAGAAGTTTTGATACGTTAGGAATCATTGAATCTCGATGATGTCCCCCCGTGGCACGTTTATGGGGCATTTTGAGAGAGATTTCTTCTACAGTACCATTTCTTCTACCAGCATATATAAAGTCACCATTATTTGACCAGGTCAGGGACATACACCAAGGAGGAATACCTTCAGAAATCCCAAATCGGAGGACTGGTTGTGGGGTACGCACGTCCCAGATGTTGATTGTACCGTCGCTACTGGACGACATGAATATATTTTCGCTTTTATATGTCTTGGTGGTGGTACCAGAAGTGATTGAGTCGAGTGAGGCTGATTGTTTGTCTTGTTGTTCAGATTGTTTTCGAGATTCGTCATTGTTGTCTACTTCGTCATCATCATCGTCATCACCAAATAATGATTCTATATCATCCTCTTCTTGGAACTTCAACGTCACATCCGTCGCACCCTGAGGTCTATACGCAATATTTGAAATCTGCCCAGAACTACCAGCAAACTCAACAACCGTTTCTCCAGTATTCAAATCCCACTCTCTGATCGTCTTATCCCAAGATCCGGACAAGAACTTATTCTGATCCAGATTAAGCTTCAACACCGACACCGCATCGGCATGTCCTCGGGACT
Source organism: Hemisphaericaspora insectamans (assembly GCA_030578955.1). Taxonomy (NCBI): domain Eukaryota; kingdom Fungi; phylum Ascomycota; class Pichiomycetes; order Serinales; family Debaryomycetaceae; genus Hemisphaericaspora; species Hemisphaericaspora insectamans. Next base: position 12,636 of record JAKTZT010000023.1, on the reverse strand, counting down.
TGTTAGTCTTTGTACCATGATTAAAATAATGATGGATTGCACCTTCGTTATATCTCATGGTATATAACGAAATCCCACCTGATAACACTCCAGAAATGCACCAATATCCATTGCGTTCAACATCCAAAGCATATACGGGGTTCACTTTTGGTTCATAACTTACTGACCCGGTTGAAAAATCACTTGGCTTTAATTTCGGGTTCGCTTTCATTAATTGACTTCTGGTAATTGGTTGTTCATTTTCCCAATATGAACAAATTACACCTCCTTTCGTTAAAGAATCAGATAGAAGATTATGTTTTTGGGCCATCGTGAGGGGTGCCTTACCTTGGATGGAGGCAATGAAATCGTATTTTCGAATGAATCCATCTTCACCTCCCGTGAGAATCCATTTGGGTCCTTCGGTAAAGGCTAATGAATGACATTGGGACGTGTACGGGATTGCTACTTGGGGGATTATATCGAATTCGGTGGCTTTTCTGGCTTTGAGAATGACACGTTCTCGGAATGTTAGGTGGGAGTCGTCCTCTTGTTCTTCAACAACCTTATTGTTCACTGATTCTTCTGGTATTGGTTGTTTATCTTTTGGAGATTTCCCCTCTGTTGGTGGCAGTGGTGGTGGTGGGGGTGTTATTTGTTGCTCCTTTTCTTGAACAGCAACTGTTACTGGTTCTACCATTTCTTCATCTTTGACCTCTGGTAGTGGCGGAGTATGCTCTGCTTGGGGTTTTTCTTGTGATTCTGGTTCGGGTACACCTTCTGATGTCTTCTCTTTAGATTCTCCCTCTTCGTCAACCTCCAATAGTATATCCATATCTTTATCTTTATTATCATCTATTATTGTTGATGGAAGTGATTCCTTATCGAGAGTTTCTTTAACATCTTCGAATTTCTCTTCATCTTTAGATGTATCATTGTCCTTAGTTGGTGGTTCAGTGGTCATATCTGTTTGCTCTTCTTCTTCCTCTTCGTCGTCGTCTTCATCCTCCTCTTCTTCGTCCTCGTCCTCTTCCTCTTCCTCCTCTTCCTCTTCTTCACCTTCCTCACCTTCATCTTCTTCATCTTCTTCTTCCTCATCTACATCCTCATCTTCTTCGTCTTCATCTTCCTCATTCATCTCTTCATCATCATCTGCTGGTGCCTGTGAGGTATCCTCTTCATCTACTTCCATGTGGTATTGATCTTCTTCCTGCTGTTGTTGCAGTTGTTGTTCTTCCTCTTCTTCTTCTTCTTCCATATCTTCGTCGTCATCTTGTACGTTGAATATATCATCCTGTTCAATTGATGCCATTATTAGTGCTTGTCTTGATGAGGTGGAGGAGGGCGGGGGTATGGGTAGATCGAACTTTGATTATTTTTAAGATCTCTCTTTTTTTGAATTTTGTTTTTTTTTTGTTGCCTCTCCAAAAAATTCACGACTGCAAAAGATTTAAATATGAGTAAAATTCAACTGCAAAAGACTATGAGAACAATAAGATTAATGGAGAGATAGGTTAGAGGCCGTCTATTTGTATCCACCCCAACGCACATAATAATAGATATTATATGTTTATTGATGAGTATATTATTCAAACCCACAAACAACCCTTATATCAGCCCAAGAAATTCTGAACTTTGATCGAATTATGAACAGTTGTGGTGCAAGAGAGGCCAAACTGAAGCTAAAAAAGCAAACGCAATTCAAAGAATTGCTTGCTATACTTTCAAGACTAGATTTATGAGATTAAATGTTCGGTGTATATAGTTATATACTCTTCTTAAATTCAACTTTTGAAAGCTTAATTATGCAAAGGATGAAAGAAAAAAACAGTTTCAGCAAAAAGAACCAAGAGTATCTTTTTCCAATAATGGACTGCATGCTTTCCCGATAACATTGAAGGTTATCGGTTTGATTGCAAAAGACAAAAACGTAATATACAACTACAATTGAAATAAGCGTTTATAAAAAGAATTTTAATTTAACGTTAACTATAAAAGAAATCAATAGTCAAAAAAAATTTATTCATAAATCCAACCAAATAAAGCTGGCTTGTATTCAACCAATTCTTCCTTCTTGAACCATAAACCAATTTCCTTAGTAGCAGATTCAACAGAATCAGAACCATGACAAACATTTCTACCCATATCAATGGCAAAATCACCTCTAATAGTACCTGGAGCAGATTGTAATGGGTTAGTAGCACCTAAAATGGCTCTACCTTGTTTAACAACATCTTTACCTTCCCAAACAGTAGCTAAAACTGGACCAGATAACATATAAGATAATAAAGATGGGAAGAATGGTTTAGATTGTAAATCAGCATAATGTTCTCTTAATAAAGCTTCAGTTGGTTGAACTAATTTAATACCAACTAATTTATAACCTCTATTTTCAAATCTACCCAAGATAGAAGCAATTAAACCTCTTTGAACACCATCTGGTTTGATAGCAATAAAAGTTCTTTCGTCAGACATATTTTGATACTACTTGAAAATATATATATAGTTAAAGGAAAAGAAAAGAAAAGGAAGAATTGAAAAATGAAAAAACTTTTTTTGACTGAAAAATTTCCATCGTCATTTTTTAGCTCCAGCCAACTGAACCAAAAAAAAACTAAAAAATTTCTCCCATGGAGAGAGAGCCGCACAATTTTCTTGACACACACACATTTCTCTCTCTCTCCCCATGGTTTTTTTTAAAAGGAAAAATAGTGAACAACCATTGGTTGAAAAAAAAATTGCTTTTTAGTGTTACATTATTTTTGGGGTTAGAGGGCTAATGCCTATACACATACCCTTTTCTATTGCTTATATAAATATATCAACCACTCAATTATAACGAGTGATACCATATTGATTTATAGATATGAATTTACTGTAGTTAAATAGAAATAAGGCGATTAATTATTATGCATTCATGAAAATTGAAAACTGACATATTTTTATTGAACAAATTTACACGACCGCTTCGTATAAAACCGGAAAAAATGGTTGCAAATTTCTCTCAATTGATTAATCAATCCTGTAGGTATATCAGCGCATATTTGTTAATATATAATGAGCCCATTATAAATGTTTATAAATATTAGACTAAGTTAAACGAAACGGAAAATTGAATAGCTCAACTGTAATTTTAATTTTTGAGAACAGTTTTGAGTGTGTTGTTTACTTTTTTTTCAAATTTGGTGATTATTTGATTGCAAAAAAAAAAGAAAACAATTTGTAATAAGAATCGGCAACTATAAACTAAAACATGAACATACATTGTCAAAATATACATCATATAGCTTCTATAGTAAATTTCTGTTTATTTTTATAGAGATTGACGACCAGTTTCATCTCTTCAATAGATGCAAAAAAAAAAGAATGGAGAACCATTTGATATCTCACATGTTCTCGTTTTCACCCAAAAAAAAAGAATAGATGCTCTTAGACAATTGATACAAAGTAAAAGGCTACACTTACACTTATAAGGGTTAAACGACTATTTGATGAGCACTGCCCCCCCCCCTCCAACCAACAACTAACCGACATAATTTTATAGAATTACCAATTTCCATTGATATTTATGTTTTTTTGGCATCCAAATGAAACGCCTTAAAATAGGTTTCAACACCAGGAATGTTCTACGCTTTAAAACCAAAAAGTCATGTGGCTTTGTCATTTTCTTTTTTAGATCACAATCTGTTTTGATTTACTAAAAAAATTTTAAAAGTTTTAACATGTTGTTGTTGCAAAAAGCAAAAAAAAAAATAAAAAATGTCATGATTTGTCTCAGTAGTCAAGTCGAAATGAAACTTTCAATTTTGACAGTGAAGCGACTGAGACTGAGAGCAACAACATAAAAAAGCCACTTACTAAATGGTATTTTACACAGCGTGTTTATTTTTTAATAAATAAACAGATTTCGCAATGGGTGGTGGTGGTTTGAAACACTAAAGGTGCTCTCATTATCACCATGTGACAAACACAATCATTTATTTAACTCTATTAGATGGTGGACAATGGATAATTACCTCATATATATAAAAAAGTAACATGTAAAAAAAACGCGTAAATCATTTTTAAGCTAATCTGTAAAAAAAGAAAATACTCTCCCCCTTTTTTGAATCTTTTTGTTTACATTTTTTTTTCATCTAAGAATACGCAGAACACTAAAAAGAAAAAAAGAATCAAGTTTTTTTAGTTAACGCGTTAAATCTAAGTTAAGAAAAGAACGCCGCAATTTAAACAAGACACACACAAACACACACACACGCTTGCAGGTAGGCAGTGAATGAAATCTGATTTATAGAACACAAAGACAAGAATATTCACAAACAAATAGAACGCACAATTTTTTTCCACACACACAATTTTTTTTTAAACTTTTTGTTTTCTATTAACAACCAACCAACAAAACTTATATTGTCCATTCTTTTTTAACTCTGACCTACAAAACGTCAAGTTAATCCTTAAAGCAAGTTTAGTAAAAGAACATTAGAATCAAATTTCTAGAACTGTTGTTGTTTTTTTTGTCCTCATAGAGTTACGAGTTAAGAGAAAGAGAGAAAGAAAGAAAGACACACGAAAACATCAACAGATTAAACAGAATCAAAAAAACCAAACATCAACATCAATTCCAACATCAAAACAAAAGGCACATTCATTAACTCTCCATTCACTATTAAAGAGAACTGATTAGAGTTTTAGGATTAATTTGTTTTTTTTTTACATTTTTGTTAACCGCCAACTTACTCAACCAAATAATCCAAAATTTAAACTTCATGGCAACAATATCTCATCGTAATCCCACTTATAATCAATTCTTTGATGAAAGTATAGCCTATTCAGAACCAACTATGATTTCTGAAATGGTTCCAGATATTACTACTAGTAGTATTATTCTTCCAACAACAACCACACAAACAACTCCAATAGTTAATTCAGATAATGTTGATAAAGTAGTTCAATCAGTTACTAATGCTACCAAAAGATTATCTCAAATATCAACAAATACCAATAATTCAAATAAAAAGAGAAAATCTCAAAATAAAATAGGTCCATGGAAATTAGGTAGAACTTTAGGTAGAGGTTCAACTGGTAGAGTTAGATTAGCTAAAAATATTAAAACTGGTAAATTAGCTGCTGTTAAAATTGTTCCAAAAGCAAATTTCAAAAAACTAGAAAATCCTAAATATAAACGGATATCTAATATTGATGGTCAAGAAAATAGTCTACCTTATGGTATTGAACGTGAAATTATTATTATGAAATTAATATCTCATCCAAATATTATGGGATTATATGATGTTTGGGAAAATAAAAATGATTTATATCTTATCTTGGAATATGTTGAAGGTGGTGAATTATTTGATTATTTAATTAAACGTGGTAAATTACAAGAATTTGAAGCCATTAATTATTTTAAACAAATTATAAATGGTATTAATTATTTACATCAATTTAATATTTGTCATCGTGATTTAAAACCAGAAAATTTATTATTAGATTTTAATAAAAATATTAAAATTGCTGATTTTGGAATGGCAGCTTTAGAAGTTAAAGAGAAATTATTAGAAACTTCTTGTGGATCTCCTCATTATGCATCACCTGAAATTGTTGCTGGAAGAAATTATCATGGTGCCCCCTCAGATATTTGGTCTTGTGGTATTATATTATTTGCATTATTAACTGGTCATTTACCATTTGATGATGAAAATATTAGAAAATTATTATTAAAAGTTCAAAGTGGTAAATTTATAATGCCTCATGATTTAAGTTGGGATGCTAAAGATTTAATTAATAAAATGTTAAAAGTTAATCCTGCTGAACGTATTTCAATTGAAAATATTTTAAATCATCCTTTATTAACAAAATATCCTGAACCAGCTGTTTCTTATGCTCAAACAACTACATTGGATATTAGAAATGCTCATATTAAACCAATTGAATCAATGGAGAAAATTGATCGGGAAATACTTAAAAATCTTTCAGTATTATTTCATAATTGTGATGAACATACTATTATTGCAAGATTATTATCTCCCAAGAAATGTCCAGAAAAGATGTTTTATTATTTATTAATGAAATATAGAAATGATCATCTTTCTGCATCAAGTTCAGTAAGTAGTAACATAACGGATCTTGCATCTTCAAAACAATCTTTACCTAGATCTAATTCAATTGTTAAAACTACCATTATCGATGATGAAACTGGAGAAATTTCGGAATCAACAACTAAAAAAATGATAACTAAATCCACTTCGATTTATTCAAACAGGTCATTATTAAAACAAGCATCTTCTAAAGCTGTACTTACAAATATCACCAACCAGAAATTAAGTCCTGTAAAGGCTCATGCGGTATCTACTTCAGTCAACAAGAAAAAGGTCATTCATAATAATCAAGTAATTAGTAACAAGAGCCGAAACACATCTTCACGATCATTAAAATCCAATTCAAGTGGTGGTGGTCCTAGTCCAACAGCTTCTAGTGACGGTTCGCATAGAGTACTAACTACTAAAACGAAAAGAGTTCCAACTCAAGCTCCTCCTGTCTTGAAGAGAAAATCCACTGGTATTACATTGGTTGATTTTGATGATGCTCAAGAAATTAATGATCAGCATGAAACATCATTACCTAGAAACTCCACTGGGTTATCCTTGGCAGATTTTGAACCTGAATCAAATAAACGAAAATCTACTGGATTGTCTATGGACATAGATTTATCAATAGTTGCTAATCAATCATCATCTCCTATGTTACCAAGAAGATCTACTGGATTAGGTTTGGATAAATTCACTTCTACCGAAACAACTCAAGATCAACATGATGCAAAACGTGAATTAAATAAACTGAGATTAACTGGAACTTTTGGAAATAAATCATTATTGAATTTCCAAATGATTTGTGAAGAAACATTTGGTGAGAATAATAAAACGAAAAAACAGGTGGTATCCACCAAGACTAAATCAGTTAAGAATCCAAAGGAAGGAGCATTGGCTAGAAAAGAACGAGAATTGGCAGCTAAAGTACAAGCAATGAATGAAGCTAGAGAAAAGAGAATGAAAGCAGAAGAAGAAGCAAGAAAACTTCAAGAAGAGAAGTTAAGATTACAAAAGCAAGAAAAACGATTAGCTGAATTAAAATTAGCTCAAGAAAAACAATATGAACAATTATCTGATCAACAAAAGGCAGCCATGAATAGATTACAAAATCATCAAAGTTCAAATGATTTTGCTAATTTGTTACTCCCTGGTAATCGTCGTTCAACCACAGAACCCACCCCTCCTATATCTTCTCCACTGTTAGATCCAAGAGCCAATTCATTATTAAGAGCACATACGTTGGGTAATAGTCCTAATTTGTCGCCTCGTAAATTACATAATGTCAATGACAATGCAACTAGAACATTACAAAAAATTGGAATTGATGTTGGTTCTCCATCTCCTAGATTCTCGAATAATTTCAAAACTTCTAGTTCTAAGAATTTAGCAATGTATTTAAAGACATCAGCTAATGACCATATTATGGTTCATGATGTAACACCAGAAGAAGCCAATAAAGAGAATATTACCCTTGAGAAATTCAATGAATTGGAAAATGAAAGACATGGTATTATTTCGAGGAAACATACCACCAATTCATCCAATAAGTTAAAACGTACATCTACTCAATCCACTCATTACAAGTCAGTACTTAATAATATTGATGAAACTAGAGTGGTATCCAGATTAGATCCAGCCCATATTCCTAAAGATGATGTGAAGGAAGATCTTATTCCTAATCCTAGATTTTCGAGATTCTCATTAGGTGGTTTAATATCAAATGTTGCCGATACTGTTTCGAATGAAGATGGTGATATTACTATTATGCAGAATATTATTACTCGTGATGGCACGGTTGTTAGGAGGTCGGTATATAGTAAGAATGGCGGTGGTCTTAAGAAATCAGATACTATGTTGGGATTGGGTATTAAATTAAAAGAGAATGGTAATCAAGGAGGAGATGCTGTTACTGAATCGGACGGAAATTTTAATGGTGTTCAACAACAACAACAACAAGACGAAGTAAAAGATGTCGATGAAGAAGATGAAAGTGATTTAAGTTCAATTGGAACTGAGTTTTCTGCAGCTGGATCTTCTCAACGTCGTATTAGTAACCAAGGTGATTTATTGGAAGTTGAATTATCTAATTATGATATTGTTAGTTCTAGAAAAGCCATGATTGGCAAAGTTAGTACCAAGAAACCTAATGTTGTTAGTTCAGATGAATCATTACCAATAGAGGAAGAAGATCAAGCTACTGTTGTTTCTGAAGACGAAGAAGAGGAGGAAGAGCATAGAAGTGCATTTCTTGCTGAAGGTGAATTTCATGATATTGGTGAATGTTCTATTGCTGAAGATACTGTTCTGGCTGATGATACTGCTATTGATGCTAACCAGACAACTGGTGGTCAAATGACTCGGGAGTTGATTAGATGTAGAACATCTACTGGTGTTTTCAGTTTTGCTGAAACTGCTCAATTACATCCAAGTCAAGAATTTAAGAATGATCCAGAAGTTGAAGAAGACCATCATGATAATCATGTAGTTGAATACAAACCAGAGATTAATAAATCTTCTCCATTGCCATCACCATCACCGGAACTTGATAGATTTTTGCCACACAATGATGATATCGATCAAGGCTCATTAGCAACTACAAGAAAGAAAGTAGTTTCTATCAGTGAAAAGAAGCAAGTTATCAACTCACCACCAGTCGCGTTAGTAGAAGAAAAACACCAACAAGAAGAAGAAGAAGAAATGCAACAACATCGTCTGTCTTTAAATCCAAGAAGGTCAGCTCCAAAACCACCAAATACACCATCACTGGGAACTTCCGAAAAATGGCATAATAGGTTTTCGAAAGTTTCAAATGGATCTAAAGCTCATTCAGCAGCAATATCATCTGAAGGTGGGAAAAAGAGTAGTTGGTTTAAGAGATTTTTCAAATCATTGACAGGTTCCAGTAAAAAAGATGAACTTTCTGCTCCTGGTACAAAATATGCATCTAAGGATATTGAAATTATTGATTCTTCATTACATGCTGATGATTTGGTACAGGTGATCAAGACCCAATTAGAATTGAAGAAGATTGAAGGATCAATTTCCAAAGTGGTTATTGATGAAGAGTTTGGAATAATTACTGGTGTTATACCAGCTAAATTTTCTGCTGGAAGGAAATTGAAGTTTTCATTAGAGATTATTGATTTGATTAATAGTTCTTCATTGCATGTTATTAGAAATAAGGGGAATGATAAAGGATTCCATAATTTTGTTAATGTTGTTAGGTATATTATTAGACATGAAGAGGCTATGACGAGAAAGAGAACTTCACATATTTACACTACCACTAATAGATAAGCAGTTTGCAGTTTTGTTGTTATTACTATTTAGAGCATTTTATTTTTGTACATTATTAATTTATATTATCTTTTAATACACATGTTAAAACAAAAAAGTTTTTTAATTCCTTAATGCTCTTAATCGTTCAGCTAATCTATCTTCCTTTTCCTCTGATACAGCATTCGATACTGGAGTAGTTATTTCTACTTTAGTTTCATTTAATCCTTGTTTCATTTCAATTCCAGCTTCATCCGCCACTTGATTTAATAATTCATCAACTTGTTCTTGTGGGGTAGTTAAAGCATTTACATTATTAGTAGTTGCTTCATAATAATTAGTAGATGCATCTAAATCTTCAAATTGAGTTTCAAATTTATCCATAACCAATGAAATCTTTTCTAAATTCATAGTTTGTAATGCTCGATCCATACCTTTAATAACTTGAACCATATTACCAGTAACTGATCTCATAGTTACTGCAGTTTGAACTCTAGATGCAACAGCATCAATTCGTGATGCTAACCGTAATAGATTTACTCGTTCATTAGATTTACGTATTGCATTTTGAGCATATAATTGAGCAATGTCATTATTACCTTGAGTCAATGCCTTCTTAATCTTGGCTTTTTCTTGTAGTTCTTCTTTAGCTGATTTGGCAGCTTGTCTATTTAATTGTTTAGCTGTAAATTTTAATTGGAATAATGAGTTTTCTAATCCTGCCATTGTGTGTGTGTATCTATGCTTTATATCTATATATATATGTGTGTGTGTCTATGTTGTAACTTGGTGGGTAAGTTTGAGTTCTTATCAATGTTTCGAAGTTTCTTTTTTTTGTGTATGTGTGTGGAAAAAAGGCGAATAATGTCGTAAAATCATTAAAATGTCGCAAGTACGTTAATAATCACTTGAAATTGCTGGTGATAGCCTAGACATAACATGGTCCATGAAATTGCTTTAAGCAAAACTTGGATTAACGATTAGAAGTCAAGATAACCTATGTAATTATACATGAGTATTAGTTTACAGTAATAATTGTTATGGCACTTTGTCTTGTGTAACGTGTTCTCCTCCCCCCACGTGAATCACGTTGAAAAATTCCCGATTAAAAAACTTGAAAAATTTCTTTAATCTCTCATCCCACCTTTCTACTGCATCTAAAGGAATAAAGGTCCAACAACAACATAATGTCAGCACCCTGTCATTGTAAGCATGCCGAGGAATATCCTCAAACAAATGGAAAATTATCAGCTTTAACGCCAGAATTACAAAAAGAATTCCAAGACCCAAATCATCCAGCAAATTTGATTTGTGAATTATGTCGATTGTTCTATGATAATAATTGGGTTACCGGTACAGGAGGTGGTATTTCAATTAGAGATGTTGAAGGTGGAAACCCCAATTTAGTATACATTGCCCCATCTGGTGTACAAAAGGAAAGAATTCAACCTTGGGAAATGTTTTTGGTTGAATTACCTGATGAAAAGATCTTACGTACACCTAATGATATCCCGCAAGAGTTAACTAAATCTTATAAATATAAACCAAGTGCATGTACTCCTTTATTCATGAGTTGTTATACAATGAGAGATGCTGGTGCATGTATCCATACCCATTCTCAACATGCTGTGATGGCCACACTTTTATTTGAAAATCAAAAAGAATTTAGTATTAGCCATATTGAACAAATTAAAGCATTACCAAAATTAAAATTTAATGAAACCACTGGTAAAGTTGAAAAAATTGGAAGTATGGAATATTATGATAAGTTGATAATTCCAATTATTGAAAATACCCCTCATGAAGAAGATTTGACTGATTCTTTACAAGAAGCTATACGTAATTACCCTGGAGCATCAGCAGTTTTGGTTAGAAGACATGGAATATATGTTTGGGGTGAAACTGTTTGGAAGGCAAAAATCTATAATGAAGCAATTGATTACTTGTTGGAATTGGCCGTGAAAATGAAACTTGCAGGTATTCCACTTGTTAAACAAGAAAACTAATTTTTAGAACTATACATGTATATTAAAACAAAAAAAAATCAACAACAAGTCTATAATGGATTTTTAGTTCCTTTTAAAGGTTGACCCTTTATCGTCTTCCAATCTATTTGTTTATATCTATCATCATCTATTTCTCCAATACACACAATCTCTCCTCCTCTCATTAGATATACTCCCAATGGAATCTCTTGATTCTCTTGGTCATCTTCATCTTCTTCATTACATAGTATCCTTTCAATGCAATTGGTTAATATTATATTTGTGGATTTATCATATCCTTGTAATGTCCCCTCAAAGAATCGAGCATCGGTTGTTATTACATGGACTTTTTCTAACAAAAGGGTTTGAGGTTAGTGACAAATTTTTTGCTGATTAGAAAGCTATAACAATACATATACATACTCTCCATAAAATATTTGAGATCTGACATTTTTCTTGATTGTTGATTTTAAAAGACAGAGAGTGAAGAGGGATAGCTCCCAATTGAGTAAAGTATGTTTTTCATTGATACCAAATTTTTACTCACAGTTTTTTTAACGACACAAGCGTGTCGCGACAATTCAAAAAAAATTGGTTGCAAAAAGAAAAACACCCGTTTTTTACAACCAACTTTCTTGCTATTAAAAGTTGTTTTTTAATCAAAATAGAGCTATTCAATGAAGAGAAGTAGTAAAAAGTCTAGTCATATAGAAGAGACAGATTACTCAAGTGACTATGAATCATTCTTATCCTTAGGCCAAGAGAAATCAACAAAACCTTCCATCAAATCAGGTGATTCAACCACCTTTCATAAATTAATTCTGAGTGCTGCTAGATTAGAGTTAGAATCCATCACTTTAAAAGAGAATATTTCTAATGTATTGGAACTGCTTGAAAACTTCAAATGTACAGATATTAGTTCTGGGATTAATAAAATCAATGAAATTCAAAAAGAGTTAGCAACTATCAAGAATTCAGAAGATATGAATCAAAATTCTCTAATGCTTGTACATAAAGAGCTATCAGATATTAAGAAAATCTTACTAGAGAACTCGGCAAACCAAAGAAAAGATTCTGCATCAATACAAGTCCACAAGAAGTTAACTAATCGTACTGTTGAGATTGAACAACAGTTAAATGCAATAGTCCTGATTATTCGGTCGATGTTAGTTAATACCCAAAGACAAGAATATCAAATGAATCAGCGATTAAGTCAACAAGAACAAATCCATAGTCGACTTATCTTACAATCAGATTCGCAAAGTAAAGATTTATCTGAAATAAAGGAATTTTTGAAATTAGCACTA
>JAKTZT010000022.1:0-60002 GCA_030578955.1 Hemisphaericaspora insectamans | reverse complement strand
AAAATCCTGATTGAGCACATGTTTTAAATAAGGATTCTTCAACTGCTAATACTGAGGATATAATTAGAAGTAATTGAATAAATAGATGACATCTCATTGTTTTTCTAGGAGGGGGGTGGGAGGAGAGAAAAAGGATTTTAAATTGGATTTTTGGTTAGGGAGGTTAAGTTATGTTAGTTTTGGGTGGGCGATCTGTTGATTGGTTCGGTTGGTGGATTCAAAAAATCCTTAATTACAGAAATTTCGTTTTCTATTTTTCAGGTGCGCTTCCAAGTGGATTAATTTTGAATGAATGGGAGTTTTTTTTTTAAAAATAACAAAACACTGTCACGAACTTAAAATGGTGATGAAAGTTAAAAAGTAAGGTCAGTTCATCTCTAAGGGAACTTATTGATTAGATATGTTTCATTTTGTTTGGATAATTTGCTTGTTTGTACTTTAAAAAAAAAGTGATGTTTTAAAAAGTTCGTTCTCAGTAGAATAGTTTTATGGAGATCGTCAACCCTAAAAGGGGGTGTTAAAAAAAGGTGACTTGTAGATAATAAGAAAGACAATGGGTAAACTGATAAACCTTTCTTTGAAATCTATATAAACGTTTAAGATTTATTCCAATGGGTTTTTTATATATTTTTGGTTCAATTTTTATTGTAATTCAAATGATTTTTTTTTTTTTGCAACCAATTTAGAAAAATGTAAAGATTTATTTTGTTTAATATTAAACCAATTTGACTCTAAAAGAATTATAGTAACATATACATATATATACGTCTATGTATATAAAACATAAGACGTTGATGGACATTGAATATATTTTACTGATTTTTTTGGATGTGACTTCAAAAATTGTGAGATGGTTGACTAGATGTTCTGAGGTAGATGTGAATATATTTTATATCGTCTGCAAAAAGCCGGATATTGTATTTGTAAAGTTAATGTGTGTGTGTGTGTGTGTGTGTGAATTTGTAGACGAAGGCCCTTGAGTAATTCTCTCCACTTAATGGGGGAAGACTCCAATGATAAGTTGAAAAAAAGGATAGGGCTGAAAAAGCTAGTCCTTGCAACATACACTATTTCGATTGGGAAGGTAGAGAAGGTCATAATTGCTTGAAGGAATCTTACCCCCCTGTAGTTGTGTCACTGTGGCTAGGATAAGTTTCTGCATCTTGGGTATGATTGAGTGAAAATCTATATTGCAACAGATTTTGGCTTAGAATTTTATCTTGATTTCCCGCCCCCACCCAGCTCCTACCAACACATTTTATGAACAGGACTTCATCCATAGCAGTTAAATACTTAGGTATTCCCCGTAAAAAGGGGCACCAACGGAGGCCATAAATCTTATCCAGCTTATCTCACGATTATCACCAAGAGCCTAATCCGCGAATTGCCCACCCCCCCCCACAGACACACACACTCAAATCTACTCCACTACTGCGATAAACATGTATTTATAAATTCCAAATTACCCTACCGTGCTCTCTACAAACACCAATTCCAATTTATGTGCCCCTAAAGATGTTTAGTAAAACAACAACTAGTTAGTAAAGGGTCGTGTGAATATGGATAAAAAATTATATGTATTAACCAGCAAAAAAAAAACAAACTTCCAAAATGTAAAAAAAAAAAAAAAATTTTCTTCTTTTTCTTTTCATATCAAAAACAAAGAAAAGTGAAAAGGAAGATCTTATAGAAACTCTGTGATTAAAGAACTCAACTGGTTTTTGTTTTATTTGTCCTTAAGAAAACTTTATATATATATATTAAATCTATACACGTATTATTTGTGTGTGTAAGTGTTTGGTTAAGCTGTTTTTGTTTTTTGTTTTTTTGGTTAATTCACAATCCAAAACCAACCCCAAAAAATCCCTGTATTATTATTATCATTTTAACCATTTACTATCATTAGGTAAGTTGCTGGTTTGTATATTTCTTCTTTTTTTTTTGCTGGTAAGACACGTAGCTATCCCTTATTCCCACTGATATAGTATCAACAACATCAACAACAATAAAAACATGTCCAGTGATAACGACAATCTGAAAAAAAGAACAATAGATTCTTCTTCTCCTACTCCACCCATAAAACGAAAGAAACCACTACAAGAATTGAGTGAATCTGGTCCATTAACTCAAGAGGATGTTGTTTATTTTAAAAAAGAAGCAATATGGAGACAAATGATCAATTATAGACAACAAGTTGCTCAATTACGTCGAGATATTAAATCATTACAATCAGAATCTTCTAAATCTAATAAACTTGTTCAAGTATTGTCTGCTTGGTATGAACAAATTATTGCATTATTTTCTCAAGTTGAATCTGAATGTAAACTGGGAAATGAAGGATTGTTGATTTCTTTACAAAATGATGATGTAGATTTTGATTTGAATAATAAACGAGAAAAATTATCAAAATTAATAAGTTATAAATTATCATCAATAGATGAAGAAAATAAAATTATTGAATTATCTCAAGAATTAGCTAAACATAAATGTTCAAATCAACAACTAACTATTGAAAATAAAAAATTGATTGATAAATTGGATCAATTAAAGGAAAAAGTATTGAAACTAACTAATGAAATAACAAGATCTCAATCAAAAACATTAAAAAGAGTTTATGATATTGGTAAAGAAACATCTGATGGTGATTTAACTCCTGAAGTTAAGGAAGAAACTCCCAATGGAAAAGAAGATTCCAATATAAAGAAAGAACTGTCAGTTATAGAACTTAATAATAATAATAATAATAATCAACAAGCAGAAGAAATTGAAAAATTATTGGCAGAATTAGAAGAGTTAAAATCTACCAATCAAATCTTAATTGATCAAGTTACACAATTAACTAATTCAAATAAAGAAATAACTACTAAATCACTTGAATTAGAATATAAATTACATAATTTAACTGAATCTGATTTAGAAAATAATATTCATTATAAAAAAATTGTTAAAAATAATCAAGCTTTACAAGAACAAATTGGGAAATTATCCAAATTAAATAATACTAATATATCAAAATTAACTGATTTAGAAAAGAATCAAGTTAATATTAAATCAATAATTGAACAAGAAATTTTGGATGATAATGAAAATCTTCGGAATCAATTACATAAAAGTGAACAAGATTTAGTTCGAATTAGAGCAACTAGAGATGAATTATTATCAAAGAATAGTATTTTAACTAGTCAATTGGAAGATCAAAAAACTAATGATGAATTAATGTCGTTGAATAAAGCATTATCGGCAAGAATAGAACTGTTAACTAGTGATAAACTTGATGCAGCAGCAGCTGCTGCTGCTAGTCCAGATGATAAAACTCATGAATTATCTAAAGAAGAATTGATTTCTAAAGTACATCAATTAAATCAAGAAATTAAAGAAATTGAATATGCATTTAAATCAACTCGAGAAATCACATTAAAGAAATTGACAACTGTAATTGATCAAGATAATTTAGTTAAGAAATTAACTATTGAAAAGAATAAAGCTGATCAAAAATATTTTGCATCAATGAGATTAAAAGATTCAATACAACAAGAAAATAAAGTATTAAAAGTTCAAGTTAATAAATCTCAAGATTTAATTAAGAATTTAAATGAATTGGAAAAACAATATTTATCAAAAATTGAAATTTTAACTAAATCATTAACTGATTATAAAATGATTAAAGAAAATTCAATACAAGAAAATCAAAAATTACAAGAATCAATTAGATCATTAACAACCACCAAAGAATCATTAGAACAAGAAATTATTCGAATCAAACAATTATTAGAAGACAAAACTAAACAATTAATAGAATATCAATCAACAATCAATAAACAATCTTTAGATATCAATAAGTTGGAAAAATCATTGAAAACAACTGATAGTTTATTACAAAAATACAAGACAAATAATACCAATAGTTTATTACAAGAAGATGAACAACAATTGGAAGCATTAAGATCAATTGCAAAATGTTCAGTCTGTTCAAAGAATTGGAAAGATACTGCCATAACTGTTTGTGGACATGTATTTTGTAATAATTGTACTCAAGAACGATTGGCTGCTAGATTAAGAAGATGTCCTTCTTGTAATAAAGGATTTAGTGCAAATGATTTATTATCCATTCATTTATAAAAGAGTGGGAGAGGGGAAGTCACACACCACATGTCTAGTAGTAGTATATACTCTTTTCGTGTGTGTGTGTATAAATATGTGTGTGTATATGTCTGTTTTGTATACCTTATGTAACTGTAATTATTTAACTTAATTTATAATCTAAAATTTTATATAAATTATATAAAACATTTGAGATCTCTTTTGGTTAAAAAACCAAACCCCCCTCCATCAGATGGAGGGGTTTTGAGTTTTTGGAGAAGAAGCGCGTTTATTTTTTTTTTTTGTGTATGAATTTTACAGTTTACAAAAGAACAAAAAAATATCAGGGATGAGGTCGTGTGAAGGAGATCACTTAGATTACCCGGATAGTGGCAAAGTTTTCATTAAAAATGCTTTTTTTTTTGTAGTTGAATTTTGTCATACAATTTTTCTTTTACTTTTTCTCTTTCTTTTGTTGAAAATTTTAACTGTGATTGTTAAATTCTTTTTTCATATATAAGAATTTTCTTTTACCTCTATCTATGGAACCATTTCTATTAAAGTATTATCAGAACAAAACCCTGCAAAGTTTTCCTGTCGAGCAATGTTTCAAATGAAAAAGAAGGCTGGCTAAAAAAATTTTAAAGTTATTTTTTTTTTCTCTGTGTTTTTTCTATGTGTGGATTTTGTGACCCTTTTTTTTGTCTTAAAACGAAAAAAAAAAAAACTGTCTGGTATATAAAAATGGCAAAATCCTCCAAAAAAAAAAAAAAATTCAAATTTTTCTCGTTTTCTTTTTTTCACGTGTTTGCGCGATTTTGATTGGTTGAAAAATTGGGCAGTTTACAGGTTATCCCAATTTTTACATTTTAAGATAAGAATTGATACTTTTTACAGGTTAAGTTTTGGAGGTTATAAATTAAAAGAAGTTTGCACTTTTTTTTTATTATTATTTTTTTTTGGAAATAAAAATCAAGTTTGTGTTACCCGGATTTTGCCATATTTTTTTTTGGTTGCAAATTTTATTGAACCTTTTCATTTACACACACGTTGTTTTATATACAGGGACAACCAGAGATAAGAGTCCAGTAAACTATTAGTTTTAGAAAAGGGGCTACTGTATTATTAATTACTTGCTATTATTATTATGTCACAGGTGGAACCATCAACCCATACTCCTGTACAAACACCATCATCAGAATCTTTTAACAATATGGATGACTCATTGATTGAAAAACAGCAATCACAACCACAACCACAACCACAACAGGATTTACAACCGCTCTCTCCTCCAAATCCATCCCCAACTCCCGAGAAAAGGAAATTGGATGAAGTGGAACAAGAAGTAGCTGTTGCTTCTAGTGGACAAGACGAACATGATTCAAAAAGGTTGAAGACTGACACTGATGGAGCAATAACAGAGATAAGTGAAGAAGAAACAAAGCATGAGGAAATTGTCGGTGATAGTGCTGAAGACTCTGTTGTAGCTGAATCCATGAAGTCTGAACACGAAGAACAACCAGATCAACAACTTCAAGAGGAACCACCAGTACAACAAGAACAAGAAGAACAACCGGTTCAAGAAGAACAAATAGTACAAGAAGAGCAACCAGACCAATCACAAGTAGAACAAAAAGTGGGTGAACTGCTAACCCCTGCTCCAAAGCCAGCTCCGGAACCAGATATGGACAATTTACCTGCCAACCCAATTCCACCACATCAAGCTAAATTTGCTTTAAATGTCATAAAAGCGGTGAAACGTCTTCGAGATGCAGTTCCGTTTTTGCATCCGGTTGATATTGTTAAGTTAAATATTCCATTGTATTATAATTTCATCCCACGTCCAATGGATTTATCCACTATAGAACGTAAGCTTACTTTAAATGCTTATGAAGATCCTCAACAAATTATTGATGATTTTAATTTAATGGTTGAAAATTGTAAGAAATTTAATGGTGAATCAGCTGGGATTTCTAAAATGGCTATGAATATTCAAGCTCATTTCGAAAAACATATGTTAAACTTCCCACCAAAAGTATTACCTATTCCAACTGCAACAGCAACTAGTGCCGCATCTCCTACATCTCCAACCACAAAGGCTGCAACTCAGGTCAAAAGGAAAAGGAGTGTCGATGTCGCCCCAAGTAATATTAGTAGTGTTCATAGAGACTCGGTGGCTGCTCAAAGACCAAAAAGAACTATTCATCCTCCAAAATCAAAAGAATTACCTTATGATGTACGTCCAAGAAAGAAGAAATTCGCTGCTGAATTAAGATTCTGCAATCAAACAATCAAGGAATTGATGTCTAAAAAACATTATAATTACAATTTCCCATTTTTAGCTCCAGTTGACGCTGAAGCTTTAAATATCCCCAACTATCATGAAGTGGTTAAGAATCCAATGGATTTAGGTACTATACAAACCAAGCTTGCCAATAATCAATATGAAAATGCTGATGACTTTGAAAAAGATGTAAGATTGGTATTTCAAAATTGTTATATTTTTAATCCTGAAGGTACTGATGTCAATATGATGGGACATAGACTAGAATCTGTATTTGAAAAGAAATGGGCTAATAAGCCAGTCCCTGAACCTACACCACCAAGTTCAGATGTCAGTGATGGAGACCATTCTAGTGACGAAGATGAAGATGATGTCGAAATTAATGAAGAGATGTTATCAGAGGTTCCTGCAATCCAATTTTTGGAAAATCAATTAATAAGAATGAAGAAGGAATTGGATGAGTTGAAGAAGGAACATTTAAAAAGATTAAAAGAACAACAAGCAGCGAAACGTAAAAAGAAGAAGGCTAAGAGAGCAAAATCAAGATCACATAGGTCCAGTAAAGATCATCTTCATGCTCCACAGCCAGTAAAGGTAACCCCTCCTGTTCCAGTTGTAACTTATGAAATGAAGAAACAAGTATCGGAAACAGTACCTAATCTTTCTGATAAGAAATTACAAGCATTAATCAAAATTATCAAAGATGATGTTGATATCAATAATGAAGATGAAGTTGAATTAGATATGGATCAATTAGCTGATTCTACAGTATTAAAATTATACGATTTCTTATTTGGTAAGAAATTAAAAGCAATGAATAAGAAAAAATCCCCCAGTAACCTTATGGGATCAAATGTTGATGAATTGGCACACTTGAGAAGTCAATTAGCTTTGTTTGATGGTGAAGGTGGTAGCAATGACGGTAATGGATTTATGGGTATAACCAAAAACCAAGAATCTTCAGATGAAGATGATGAAGCTTCAAGTGAAAGTTCTGAAGAAGAGTAGATCTTTTTGATTCAAGTGTATATAGGAAAAAAAAAAGAATAAATGGTTTGGAGTAAGTTTGTCTTTTATATTCTTGATTATATGAATTTGTTCTTTTCTGGAAATGTATTAATTATAATAATATATATATCATTAGTATATGAATTAAACTTCTTGTTTGCTTACGAGTGATTAGCAATTTTATTGGTACCATCACAAGATGGATTTCAACAACCATCTGTCGATAATGTGTTAGACACGACCATCTCGGGAATAAGCAACAGGAAAATTTCTTTTTTTTTTTTGTTTGGCAAATCTTCTTGGGGTCACAAT
Source organism: Hemisphaericaspora insectamans (assembly GCA_030578955.1). Lineage (NCBI taxonomy): Eukaryota > Fungi > Ascomycota > Pichiomycetes > Serinales > Debaryomycetaceae > Hemisphaericaspora > Hemisphaericaspora insectamans. The sequence continues at coordinate 52,318 of JAKTZT010000022.1, read as the reverse complement.
CTTCAAACTACTTGTCTTCAACCTAACGGTATGACATGCCAATCAGCAAAGTATATGGAAAGAAGACGAGATCCCGAATGTAGCCCACTTCACCTAATAAAACTTGCAAAGGCACAAATCAGACCAGCATACATCGCTGGGCCTATGGTTCGATATTCCAAACTACCTTTTCGAGAATTAGTCCGTTTCTTCAAAGCAGATATCATATATACACCTATGATCCTCGCTCGTGAGTTCGTCAGAAATGATATTGCGCGATATTCCGATTTCACCACCAACAAGAACGATAAGAGTGTGATTGTTCAAGTTGGAGTGAATAATGTCGAAGATTTATTGAAATTCACAGAAATGATTCGGGGATATGTGGATGGTATTGGAATAAATTGTGGTTGTCCTATTAAAGAACAAGTTCGTGAAGGCATTGGTGCAGCATTGATGTCCGAACCGGATTTAGTTGCTGATATGGTTAAAGCAGTCAAGGATAAATATGGTGAAAAAATATGTATCGATACTAAGATTCGAATTCATCCTAACATAAATGAAACTAGAGAGTTTGTGGATAAAGTGATACAAGCGGGTGTTGATTTCATAACTGTCCATGGAAGAACTAAAACCACTAGATCTTCCATCCCAGTGAACTTAGAGGCGATTAAGATTATTAGAGACCATGTTGATGGAAGAGTACCAGTAATTGCAAATGGTGATGGGTTCTCCCTTGACGATTGTAATAGAATTGCAAAATATACTGGTGTTGATGGAGTAATGTCGGCTAGAGGTGCTCTTCGTAATCCAGGCTTGTTTGCTGGCTTTAACAAAACTCCTTGGAGTGCTATTGAAATGTTTATGCATTTGACTACTAGTTATGGATTACCCTTTAGAGTTGCACAACATCATTTCTCAGAAATGTTGGATGAGATAATACCCAGAGACTATGTTAAAGAAATGAATGAGACTACTTGTATGATAGATTTAATAGATTGGTTTGATCGATATTTTATTTTGAAAAGAAAGGGAGATGATGGGTTTGCTACCGCAATAGACCCATCCTGGCGATTGGCTAATAAATTGGAAAAGTTGGCTTTATAGATAAATAGTAATAATAATACAATCTTAATTTTATATAAAGTTTTTTATGCACATTCTATATAATTACGCCTTTATCAAATGAACAATATCAACATTGGCCATAGATACACTCTTAGTTTTGTTATCCACTTTATAAATCCCCACTAATTGCTGTGCCAATTCAAACATGTTATTTCTCAATGAAATAACTACAAATTGGGCATTCTTAGTTCGTTCCTTAATATAGTTAGCCACAATAGAAACATTCCTAAAATCCAATGCGGCATCGATTTCATCCATAACATACAATGGAGTAGGTTTATATTGATGTAATGCAAACACCAATGCCAAAGAACTCAAAGTTTTTTCACCACCAGATAAATTAGAAATATTCTTCCAAGATTTCTTGGGTGGCATTACACTAAACAAAATACCCTCTGAAAATGGATCTAAACTATCTACAAGTTCAAGCTCGGCATTTCCTCCCATGGTAATCATTCTATACATGTCTTTCAAGGTCATTGATATTGTATTGAACCCAACCATAAATTCATCCAATCGTTTCCTCTTCAAATCTTCACAGTAATCCTTCTTTTCGTCGCGTTCTTCAACTGAACTGTTTAAGTCCGTCTTTCTCTTATTATATTCAAGAAGTTTGGAGCCGTATTCTTTCAAGACTTCAATATCAACTTTGACTGACGCCATGTATGCCTCAATTTCTTCAATTTTGTTGTTTATAACTTCCAAGTCGATGTCGAGGATTTCTTCTTCGCTGAGCTTTTCGATCTCATTTCCATTATATCTCTTCTGTTCTTCTTCATCAAGCCATAGGATATATTCTTGTGCATCTCGAACAACAAGAGATTCAAGTTCATTGTTATTACCCTCGATGAGAGCCCTCAACTTCTTAATGACTCCATTACACTTCTCTAACTTATTTTCAATCTCAATCTCAAACAGTTTGAACTTGTTGATCTCCTCCTTCTTTTCATCAAGTTCGGTCTTTAAGGTCTCTAATTCATCATCCTTCTCTGCTTTTGAATTTTCAAGCTTGTTTAGCTCAGACTCTATCTCGTGTAATTTCTCGGAATTTTCACGCTCTTGTTTTTGAAGTGATTCTAGCTCAGTTTGTGCCTCCTGTTGTTCTGATGTAGATGCCTCAATAATCCTTGAAAGTCTCTTGATATCATTCTCTAGTTTCTTAATTGTCATTCTATCTCCAGAAGTTTTCTCATGAATGATTTCAAGCTGTTGTTTAAGGGAATCGACTTTTGAATTCTGCATTTTTAACTCCACCCCACCAGCATCCATGATTCGTTGTTCTAAGACTTTAATTTGTTGTTCATGAACAGTCATTTCAGACTTGAGCTCCGATGTTTCTATTTCCCACTGTTCAACTTGCTGTTCTTTTGCTGATATTTGCTGCTCAAATGGATTACTCTTTTGCATTTTTTCTTGTTCTATTATCAAATTCTTGCAGATTTGCAGAATCTCCTTCTTTTCTGATGCCAAAGATTGAATATCTAACTTAAGTCTGGACAAAGCAAATTCTGTATCAGGTTTAAGATCCTTTAATTTCTTCAACATTGAAACCTTTTGTTCATATTCGGTATTGGCCCTTTCAAAATTAAGTTCCATGGTTTGTAATTTATCTCTCATTTCTTGAAGATCTTCTTCAGTCACAATTGGGTCAGTTCCCCCTCGAGAATTCGAAAGCCTCATGGCACCTTTTGAAGTGTAATTACCACCTCCAGACATGGTTCCTGAAGTATCCACGACCTTTCCATCAAGCGTCACTACTTTCCATCTCTTGGGGCCATAAGCGACTTTCTTAGCCTCGCTCAAATTGGGGGCAACTAATGTATTATACAACTTACTATAAAAGGCTGGGGCAAATTTGGAACTGCTAGGTTGAATCAAATCAAATAATCTTTTGATCCTAGAACGGTCTCCAGGTGTTTCAATTGGAGTTAAATTGAAATTTCTCAACTTGTTCAAACATATAAAATTGGCATATCCAAGTTTATTCTTTCTCAAATAATTAATACACGTCTGAGCTGTTTCAACTGTTTCTACAACCATAGAATCTAGCCCAGCGCCAGCAGCAGTGGAAATTGCAACATCGTACTCTTGATCTATCACTCCAAGATCACCTAATCTTCCATGGAACCCCTCAATTCTACCAGACTTCACTAATCGAAATAAGGATGCTAAGACTTTGTTTTTATTTTGTGAATTTTGGAAAATGGAGGAAGATTCTTGAACCTTTTGTCGCTGAGAAATTAAAGCAGACTTCATGTTTTCTAATTTGCTCTTTTCGATTGAACATTGTTCTTCACCTAAACCAATTTGCTCCTCGATTTTTTCTAGTTTGATCTCGGTGTCTTCATATTCAGTTTCCTTTTCTTTGCCTTCTTTCTTGATGCGCAAGAGCCTCTCCTTGGCTTCTTCCAACTGCTTCGTCGTACTATTCATTTGCTCCCGAAGAAGTTCGATATTGGAAGTGGCTAGTTTGATGGCGTTTTGTTTTTCCTTGAGTTTATCATTCCAGGGCTCCAACTTTTTCTGAATAATCTCAATTTCCTTGGTGAACTCTGAAGTCTTCTCGGTTAAGCTTTGTCTTATTTCATCAAGTTTAGCTTCTTCCACTTCCAATTGCGAATTCAACTTTTCAACTTCCAATTTAAATTGCTCAGAAGCATCACTATAATTGGCCAATTTTTGAGTGGAACTACTCAAATTATGTTGCAGGGTTTCCAATGTCTTGGTTATCTTCTTTACTTTATTGATTAAGTTCTTTGATTTTTCTTCAATAGTGACACCTTTCTTGGAAACTTCTTTTTTATTTTTCACCAACTTTTCAATTTGAACATTAAGGGCTTTGACGTCTTCTTCAATTTGTTTTTGCTTTTGCAACTCTGATTCAAGACCATCCAACAATTCTTTATTTGCAATCCTGCCGTCTTCCAACTCTTTATTTAATGCATCAGCTTCATTGTTCTGCTCTTTGATTTTCTTTTCTGACCTGTTAATATTAACTTGATAATGGACACTTTTAGCATTGATCAATTGTTTTTCCTTTTCCAAGAATCTTAGAGCTTCTGTTTTCTTTTCCTCTAATTGATCTTTATCTTTCTCAACTAAGCTAAATCTATTTGCCTTTTCAATACAGACTTCATTTAATGCTTCAATTTCTTGTAAACTATTTTCGATTAAAGATTTATACTTTGTAGTACCGATAATATCTTCAAGATACTCCAATAACCCGTCATCGTTGTCTTTTTCTGCCTTGGGTTTCATTTGCGCAATGGATTCAACTTCTCCTTGTAAAATTAAGAATCTCTTGTGATCTAAATCAATCCCTTGACCTTTAAGTAATGTAGTGACCTCTGTATAAGAACTCAGTTTTCCGTTAATATAATACAGTGATTGATTAGATTGTAGCGCCCTTCTTGAAATCACAAGCTCCGAATTCGGTATCTTCTCGGATTTTTGTGGTAGAAGGGGGTCATCCAAAACCATTTGAAAATGAATATCTACTTGACAAAAGGGTGGCTTTTCATAGCCAGAATTGTGAATTAACTCTTTAAGCTTGCCTTGCCTCATTTTCAGTGCTCTGAAACCAAACACGAAAAGCATGGAATCAATTACGTTTGATTTCCCACTCCCATTGGGACCAACCACCGCCGAAAATGAAGAATTGAAAGGCCCTATTGTTTGGACACCAGCATAGGATTTGAAATTCGTGAGGACTAACCTATCGATAACTAATCTAGGTTCGTTGGTTTTTGAGGCTGGCAACTTTATTTCTCGCCGCTTTGATGGTGATTGTTGTAGGACCTCATTCTGTTGTTGAGAATAGCTTAGCGGTTCGGCAAGCCTTATGGGAGATGCAGCTTCCTGTTCTTGTTGTCCGTTTACATTTCCTGTTGTCACTGGTCTTGGTTCGTCCTCTTCTAAGACTAGAGAAGTATTTGTTGTTATCGGCTGAATATGGGAGGAACTCTGGATGGTTGTTTGTTCTCTATATTCCTCTGTCTTAACTATATGATCTCCTTGAAGAGGTATATTCTCAACATCGGTATCTTCCGATTTAACCACAGTATGACCATTTGGACTAGTTAGTTCTTCTTCCAATGGCTTTTTATCTTCTGCATTATTATTTGGCAACCCTGAAGTGTCTTGTTGTGATTTTATGGTTGTTTTTTCGGGAAAGGATAGATTCAGTTCATCGTCATAGTCACTATTATTGATAAATGTAGATTCGTCTTCCCTTTCTGACATCAGAGCTCTCTTTCTTTTCATTTTTAACCCTCCTTTATATATATATATACAGTTAGGAGGTAATCAAAACATGTGTCACATCGGTTTTAGCATAATAAAAAAATAATTAATCAGAAAAGAGTTTTTGGCGCGTTTTACACTACCTTTACAATTAAACTGTAAAAGAGTGTTAAACTGTAAATCTATCTCGCAACGCATTCACACACACACACATAATTTGTTTTTTTACTATCGTGATTCACGACTTTCTGAAACATTTTAACCATCAATCCATAAAGTATCTATAGACAAATGATATTCTAGAGAACAAAATCTCATCTCGAATACTCCCCAATAAGGAAGCAGCTACTACAAATTTCAGTTCCGATCAATCTTCGATCTGTTTAAATGTGTTTTAGAGCTATCCGCTGTGTGTTGTTATACAATTCTATATTCCGGGGTATTTTACCTTTAGTATTGACGTCCATCTATGTTTCTTAATTGACTTTGAAAAATGCTGCTGCTGACGCAAAAACCAACGGAATTAATTCTTATGCTTCTTCTCCTTTTTTTCTATCTATGCTTCTTATCTTTCTTCGTTTTTTTTTTGTCAGCTTCATCCTCTTCTAGTTCCTTCTCTTCTTTTTCTCCGACTCCCTCCACGTCGGACTCATTGCTTATGGAAGTTCTTTTGATTAGCTTTCTTCATCTTCTTGGTCATCAATTTTTATCTTCTTATTGGGTGGTTCGGAAGTTGTAGTACTGGAATTAACTTCAGATATTATGGGTGGAAGACCTCTTAAATTTCTTTGGATTCTTTTCAACTGACTCAAAAGTGCACTTGTATCGCTATTCTTAGATAATCCTGAATAGTTGTTCTCAGACTCAACTCCACTTGCATTGGTCTCACTGGCATTAATAAATTCGGTTATAATTCTTTCAGCATCTGAATCAGCTATATTTTGTGTTTGCTCTATTCTAACTGTTGTTGGGGTATTTAAAGAGGATGGAATTACTCTTCTGCTTCTATATGATGACATTGTGTGGGTTCTTGTTTTATTTTTATTATTCGTTAATTGTGGGACGCCTAACTTTGAATCGTGAAAAATTATGAAGAGATGAGATGGTTGAGCAGCGCAACCAAATAAAACTTTTGTTTTGTTTAATAGGGACTACAATTTACACGTGCATTTGATTCACATAAGCGTATACTTCATCACTAATAGAAAAAGAAAAAAATTCTCTTTCCAAGGTTAATCAATATTATTATTGGCATTGGTCGCGGTTCTATAGAAAGAGTGGAGTGAATATATATACATAATGCTTTCTACCATCTTGAGACTGTCTACTAACAGGCTCCTTAATGGATCCCGTTCCATGATTATTAGACCTTCAATAATATCCAACACTACAACCACTCAAATCTCTTCATCATTACTTGCAGCATCCATTCAATCTCCATTGCGATCAATGCTAGGGTTAATGCAAAAAAGATTTAAGTCAAGAGGTAATACCTATCAACCATCTACTCGTAGAAGAAAAAGAAAGTTGGGTTTCTTGGCTAGACTCAGATCTCGGGGTGGACAAAAGGTTCTTGAGAGAAGAAGAGCCAAGGGAAGATGGTTCTTAAGCCATTGATGAGGACCATACCCTATAATTTGATACTTGTACATATAACTATAATATACATTTTATTTTATTTGTTATTAATGAATACTTATGCTTTACCTAATATTTTGGAATATTGCAACTCGATTTCATGAATGAATCGTTGTAGATTAACAATCGCCAACTGGTGTGTTGCATTGGGAAATTGATTCCTATGTAACCCAAACCATTCTAGCGGAGGAGTAGCATTCCCTAATTCTTTGATCTGTGGAGCCTCTATAATTGGAGGTGCAAGCGGTGCATATCTATATTTGGAAGAACTTTCTACCTTCTCAATTGTTTCTCTAATTGCATCATCAATCTCTTGTGATGGCCCATTGTCAGCGGCTACTTTGCTGGTGTCTTCTATTTCGCTCTCATTGAATGATTCCATCTGTTTTCTATAATTGAGCCTTGATTCAAGTGCCTTTCGATGAATTGAATACATCTCTCTTATAAAGTTCACAGAACCTAAATTCCACCTAATATCAACTGTACCATCAAATGTTGATTGAAACAAATATTCAATTAAATTATCATTGTGCTTTTGGAAAGTTCGCATGGAAATTCTAAAAGAAGGGAATACGAAAATGCCACCACCTTTGGCCATATGGGCATGTTTAGCAAATTCAGTTACTGTGCATTCCTTTACAAACTCTTCCAGAATAGTCTGCAAAACCGATAATGAGCATGTTAAGTCATTAAACTTGATATCCAATTCATTGGAAGTTCCAGTTGAATATTGGTTTTGCTGAAATTTAGCTCGCGATTTATCAAGTTGAATCACCAATACCTTTGAATTATCAAATGAAGATGGATATATATGTATTAAGACTTTCCCAGCAGAAACATGAATCTTCGTCTCCAATTTCTTAATAGCATCTTCCCAGGTGTTTCTAACATCGTTTGTTGGTGAGACTGCTGCCACGCCTGGGCTTGAACGACTAAAACCTGATGTACTTGCTCCTTTTGAAGAATCTCGGAGCGTTTCCTTGTAGGACCTTTTATTCTCCTGTATCATTCTTACTATCGCATTTTGAATATCCAAAAATATCGACTGCGTTAATGATGTTATATAAATTTCGGCAGTATCAAATTTTGAAGAAACAAACAAGTGATCTTTTGTTAATGAAATATCGCTCTTTCGATTGTAAACATCCATAGCAAACCCTCCGCAATTAACTAGCGCAATCACATGTTGATCGAAAGAAGTTTTCAATTGCAATTTTTCAATTCCTCCAGAAACTAAAATCAATGGAACATCTAATACGGTACCCAGGCTTAATAACTCCCAACAGATTGCAGTATGAAGATTAATATTTTCGATTAATATATTTCCACCCAATCTCCCTTCAGAAACCAATGTAATCGAATCAATTCCAGCTTTCAAATCTTGAGACCAATCAGTTGCTTTCTTGGATACGGCCCAGAAATTATTCACGTCTAACTTAAAATTTCCTAAAGATTGGCCAAAATCCACTCTAATACATGCATTCGATACCAAAAATGTAACTATCCAAGGAAAAGCATATGTTGTCGAAACTTCCCTAAATCTGGAGGAAATATTCTTGTTGGTCAACAGTTGGGATGTTGAAATATCCAGCTTTCCATTCTCAAAAAGATCCGAGTATTCCGCGTGGTATTTCTTAGGGAACCAAATGTCCTTGAATAAGTCTACGTCTTGGTACTGCTTGATGTTGATGTAACAGTCAAAATTTGTGAAACAACCTGCTGAGTATAAGCTTGGAACCTCTCCAAGCTCGAAGGCACTAGTTAATAAGATAGTTTGAACACCAGTGGACGCACTAATCTCTCTGGAATAAATGTGCTGCACCAATGCTGAGACATTATCAAACAAAATCGACCAGGAAATTCCACCAGGAATTTTTGCTTCGTGAGTATTGGCTTGGATGAACAACCCTTCAATTCCAACAATGGCGGCAACTCTGGCAGTGGGTTCGCAACTCAAAGAAAGAACTTGCTTCTCAACTTGCAATCCAAAATGAATTTCTGTGTCTTTTATGATATCTTCTAGGAACGAAGTAGCTGTCTCCTTCGATTCACTTGTTGTGGAAACTGGTATCTGATTAGTGCCTAAGTCTTTTTTCCCTTTTCTCATTAAACCTTTCATTCCTGTAATCAAATCAACTACAACGGGTACACATTTCGGATACAACGTGTTTTCGGAAGAACTAGTAACAATTTCACCTTGAAAAACTCTTTTGCGGTCCGATTTCTTTTCTAAATACTTAAACGCTCCTCTTACAGCTGGCGAGTGCAAGAACAAGGATGGAGATTCAGAAGTTTCTTCATCTCCCTCTAAGCGATATAATAAAACATTGGACCCAGCAAAGGTAGCAATAAATTCAACGGATTCGTAATCTGAGTGTATTGAAGGATTTGACTGATCGGATCTAGTGTGTACCAATTTCTCTTTCTTGACTTTTTCCCTGATTCCCAAATATTCTTGTACATGAGAGGCCAGATTTGCAACCTTTTCCACAATTACAACAGAATTAGACAAAAACTTTACATCAAGTTCATCGCCATGCATGGACACCCTGACATGTTTATTCCCGCTCGTTTGTTTATCAATGACGTAAGATAACTGAATATTTGGCAAAAACGCCCGATTCAAGTTTGATTTCTGTGACAGTGAACTATAAAAATTTGATGATCTAGAACCGTTCGCCACAGCCAAGTATGCCTCCATTAATGTCAACTTGCCCAACCCTTCTTCTGTTGCTGCAAAAAATCGTTCAGCGCCAAGAATGACACCGGGGTACTGGCTCTTTTCACTTTCTGAGAATAGCCAACCTGCACAAAAGTTATATGAAAGATATTGAAATGTGGAAACACGAGAATAAATTGCATCTTCAATGACAGATCTTGGAAGTTTTTCCGGAGTGGTGGTTTTCTTCTCAAACACATCTTCTGGTATGAATTTAAATAACTCGTCAGCGATGGATATCAATTTAAATGTCGTCGGTTCTGATAAACAAACGCGGCAATATTGTGATTCTAATTGTAAGGTCTGTCGGCCACTCTCATCTGCTTCAGAATCATTCAACAATCTAATTGTTAAATTTACATCAATGATATTTGAAACTCCTATCGGAATAGTTCTCTCTATCAAGGATAACCGTGTGCTGGGAATGGTAATCTCGCCATATAGTGGCACTTTGAGATTTATGTTCCTGCTCTCCGCATTATTAGGAACACCGGCAACATTGAAGATACCCATTGCACCTGACTCTACCTCAAACGAGACTTTTGCATTATTAATAAATGTTGAAAGTCCTAAGTAACCATTTGAAAATTTGAGCTTAAATGCTGTGTTAGTTTCATCTATGTAGGAGCTTCTCGTGGTTTTTGTATCATTATTTCCTGCTTCAAATAAGCCTATAATGTGATCAATTCTCTTTTTCAAATGTTGTATTTCCGCATTTATTTCCTCAATGGCATCAATTAAATTTGGGCAAAACGCTCTGGTATATCCCATGGATACATCCAAAGACAACAAGGTCAAATCGTTAACAACTCCAAGTTCTAACAAAGTATGTAATTCAGACACATCAATTTCTAAGACGTTACTTTTATGAACATCAACTCTACATGTTGCTCGCTTCAAGGTTGCCTCAACAAATGTATCATGGTTAGGCTTTTTACATATTGTTAGTTGTTTTTCTAAAAACGTACCAGCAATAATAAATGGATTTAATAATTCAATACGCCATTCAACTTCTCTTATATTGACTTTGGCTGAAACATGTCCGAGTCGGTTAAGTTCGAATGATTGGTTATTTGGAGCAACGTTGTTGGAATTTTTGTCAGGAGAAATCAGTTGAACAACTTCTTTGATGTATTTAATGTCATGGTTAACTATTTGTTCCAAAATTTGTGGGAATTTTCCCTTTCTATCTAAAACATCGAAACCTACTTTATCTATTTCAAAGTCCAAATGGATAGAATCCTTGCTGAAATTAGTAGTTTTTCCGAACACCCAATTTAACCCTTCCACGCGATTTTTAAATATGTGATGACCAGATTGCCATATATTAAACTCAAAAAATTTTGAAACAAAAACGTTCAGAAAAGTCCGAAATTGTTCTGAATATTCAATTCGTGAAAGAATGGTAGATCCATGGAATTCAAGCGATGCTGTCGGAAGTACCACTTGTTGACTAATATGACCAATTCTAGCTATTATATTTGCTTTAGATAAAATCGACGTTTTCACGGTGGACGCAGATTGTAGATCCTGTGGACTAATCTTTCCACTCCTCTTTCTGTACCGGAACCTATCAAATGTCTGACTCGATATTTTACTTTTATACTCCATTAAATTTAGTATTACATCAACAGATTTATCGTTGGTGAGAATGTTCACTATTTCCTTCATATTAGTGTTTATTGAAACTCCTTCCAATTTTAGATAATCTGCCCCACCAATCTGTGAGATTAGGGTTACTGCTAATTCAGATACAAGTAATTGTAGTTTAGATTCCTTTATTGAAGCTCCCAGTTCCAACTCCTCCGGATCGACAAATATCTTTCTTAACATTCTCAATCTTTCTTCCTGGTTTGCCTCCCACGTTCTCCATTTAGAAAAGATCTCAATAACTTCTTCCAATGAATTGAGGGGGAGAGTTTTGTCATTGGTCCTCAATAAATCACAGTTCTGAAGGTGCCAATTTTGCGGAAGTGACATCAAGATATGCCTGAGTTTTGCAATGACTTTCCAAGAATCAAAAAATCTCACGTGCTCTTTCTTGGTTCTTAATATATATGCTGGTCTGGTTAATACCTCAGGATCATAATCAATAGAATACTCAGTAGAAGCAATTGAAAGAGCGTGTACAAGTTTCGCTTTTGCTTCTCTTTTATGTGGAATCAGTGTAAATGACTTTATTGATGTGGCACATTTTTCAACCATAGATTCGATTGTTTCAATAAGCCAATCCACCTGATCATCCTGAATGTCTATATTTATCTGCGCAATATTCCCTGAACCGATGTCTCCTATTTCATTCTGATCCCTCCAAAACTCAATATCATGAACATTTATTGATACTGCGGGGGCTGCCTCTGTTGGGCGGGACACACGGGCTAATACCTCTTTAATGTGAAATGCAACCCTAGATTCGCCAAACACTGTTGATCTTCGATTTAAAACCTCTTTTTCTATTTTATTAGACAATGCAACCGATAATCCGGATATTGAAATATCAGCATTGGGATGTTTACTAATTTCCTTTGCCAATTCTTCATTCAGTAAATTACCAAAGTCGCCAAAGTTAATCAAAATTTCATGGTTAACCAATCGAATGTTCTTGATTTCTTTTCTTGTTTCCATAAGTTGGTTCAAAGCCTTCACTATCGTAATGTTAATTTCATCCAATATTGTATCAAACGAAAAATCCAACATCTTGCTAACCACTTCACCTGTTGCAAGAATGGACTCGGGCGAGAGAAACACAGAGGTATCTCCTAATTCAATTACAAAAGTGTCATACTCAATGTCAGGAACAACTTTATATGCAGGTGTAAAGTCTTCATCGTCATAGTTAATTGTAGGAACCATTCTCTCTGGATATAATTGGTGTGATGAATTCAAACTAGTAGTACTACTACTTATTTCACTATCTGAATGGGGCTCAATATCTAAATTTGAATGCTTGGATACGTTTGCGGTCAACTCGTTTAGTGGAATTGGAGCATCTGGGAGGGTCAAGGCAGTTAAAAAACATCCTTGTTGGCTATAATAAAAATCGTCACGAGTTTCTTCAAAAATGATAAAGGGGGCTCTGTGGAATGGTGCATCGCTATCTCTGACGTGATATTGTTGTATTCTTCTTCGTTCAAACATGTTTTTCTTTTGGCAAATGTTAGTTAATACAAGCGATGTGTTAACAACTGCTAATATCCTCTTAGTTGAGTCGATCTCATGTACAACCTTTGCATAAATTTCTGCAATGGATACTGTTATCTTGCTTGAGTACCGATGGTTCCCTACATCGTTAAAATTTAATAGCAAATCCTTTAATCCAATTTCCACATAATGATTGTCAGTACCTGCTAGTTTTGCTTTCAAACAAGGACATCGAAATGAAAAATTGGCCATATCATGAACTACTGCTGCATCGGCTCCTAATGTATTTTCCCTATCTTTAAATCCTACAATCACATTAGATATCGAAGTAGTCAAAACTTGTAAAAAAATTGGCTCTGCATCAATTGTCCATTCTCCACAGGCAAAATCCCAATTACAAAAGAAAGTCAACTCCTCCGGGGGAATTCCAAACATTCTATGTGTATGGATACTAAACCCATCTAATTGCATATGAATATTTGAATTAAGATATAATCTAGCGTACTCTTGAACTGTTAATAATGGATCATCTTTGCCATTAGTATAGTTTTCCACAAACACCGCTGAAGCAGGGCTGAAGTCCGCTTGCATATCCATGTAATAGTTGCAAAACCGAATATCAACATCCAACATATCAAAATTAAGTCCAACATGTGATTTGCAACTATATAGATAATACGGTAATAGTATAAGACCATTTCTAACTTGAAATGTGAAAATAACATCAATATCATTTTCAGTTTTGATAATCTTCCAATAATTGTCTTGAATATGTTCCTTGGATTCATCATCTGTTGTCTGTTGTGTCGAATTGATATATTCCTCAAATGTTTTAAACTTAATATACTCTCCAAAATAATTCTCCCTAACAGTAAATAAGTATCTTAAAACATACCCATAAAACTTTAAACTTACGTCATCGCCGACACACTTAATCTCAATAAAATTGGAAGTATTAACTTCGACGCTGCTAAAAAATGTATAACTAGCGTCCACTCTAAAATGATTACTTCTGCCAATGACATTTGATTCCTTCATAAATGCATTCACGGTATGCCAAGGAGGGGTATCTAAGATGAGATCAAACTGAGGCGTATTCATATCAAACGATATCGTGGTAGATTTCGAAAACATCCCGTTGAGTGGTAGACTTATACTACACTGAATCAGGGACCCTTGAAAGGAAAGGTATTTGTTGTTACTAAAATCCAAAGGGTTATTAATAATATTACAATCATTAACATTTAAATATAACTTATAATTGATCATCTTCCAATGAATTTTGTAAAGAAAAGGTCGGAAATATTCATACGGTTGTGGTTCACCTGACGCCCAATCAGTAAATAAATCAGAAAAAAGTAAAATATGCTCCTTCAAAAAGAACACTTGTCCATTAATACTGGTCTGCTCGAAATCCCAAGAACAGGGGCCGTTCCACTCTAATGGGAATCCGATCTTTGCATTAATTTCATGTGAATCTGCAATGAATAAAATATCATGATTCACGGACGTTCTAATTTCGGGTTCGTTAAATACCACCTTTAGCCTATTTGGCCAACCTTCGTCTGTATCTGAGATGAATGAAGTAAAAGACGATATATTTGATCCTTCTCCAATCTTTACTTCCAACCAACCAAAAGATCTGGATGATGTTCTACTCTGAGGAGCACTCCCACCGACACCACTTGATTTGATAAGTTCTTTATCTTTGCTTGGCTCCCGTGTTGGGACTCTAACAATAACTTCATCCTTGACAATCACTGTGACTTTGAATCCACCATAGTCCCGCATCTTACCTGGCTCCAAAAAACCAACAGTTGGCTCTGAATCTCTTGCGATAGGTGGAAAGAGCATCTTTTGTATTGGAATCCGTTGACTATCTGCCCATGGCCCATAATGTATCGTTCCCATAGATATTTCTATTTCTACTCCATGTTCGGGAGCTAGAACTGGCAGTGGCGACGCTTGGGTTAGTGGTTGAATGCATGGGGAATCATAATAGTATATTATTCTGGTAGATACTGAATCTAAAAGCAAACTGTATTTGGCATATTGTTCATCTGAATTTAAAATCGCAAGGACTTCTGGATCATCTCTCTCGCCAGTATATCTTTTCAACCCTTGCCAATCCAACGCTGGCTGCTTCTCTGGGACATTCTGCTTTCTTCTTCTAAATATCCTACTAAACTTATGTGGTATTACAGCCAATGCACGTTGAAATTTAAACCATGTTTTATATTTCCTCATATGGGCGAGGTTGATTGTTTGACCCTCGTTTGATTTCTCGTTTCTTTGTATATCACCATACCTAAATTTGTCATATTCTATATTTGGCCTCATCCAAAGTTGGAAATTGTCGAAATTAAAGTCATTAACGAGTCTATAAGGATCTATAAAGTTAGGAGATTGTGATATATCAACGATACCAGATGCGACCTTATAGGATGCGACTAATATTGAAGGAGTTGTAGTGTTTCCAATAACAAATGCTCCCTTTTTCACCTTTATTTTAATAGGAAATAATTGCAAAAGAAAGTTTAATGTACGATTGCTGTTTTCTTTGGATGTATCTTTCTGTGGTTGTTGAAGTGCAACACCATTAGAAGTTGTTAGGTCTTCGTTCTTATGTATATTTCTTTGTCTCAAATCACCATTCTTTACATCTTCGGAATACGAACTTGAAGTTGTGGCCTCATTAGTATTGCTATTCCTTTTCTTTTCCAAAATGTCTATAATATTATCATAAGCCACTGTTCTATTATACATGAAAACCTCCAACCCTTCGATGTTCATAAGGAATCTCAGAGGAGACTTATCATTTTCTTGAGCAGATATATCTGCAACTTTGAAATTCTGTGAGTCATAAAAGTAATATGGTAACCTAGTTAAAACTAACAACCAATATCTCCAAGTTAAAGTCAAACTTATAATTGAAATTGTGAAATCTGATGTCATTATAGTCAAATTTTTAACAAATAATCTACCTCCCAATGGTGAAACTTTCAACGATTCTATATTAACTCTTATCTTATAAGTGTTCCATAGTCCTATTTTAAAGAGATATGAAAAGATCACTCCCAACAATCGATGGAAATAAAATATAAATGCTATCCCAATTATTAAGGCTAATATCCAATCAACCAAATAAATCCAAAATGAATCTCTAAGGTTAGAACTGGAAGTTACTGAAATGAATTGTGATTGAAAGGCCATTGTCCTTCTTCACTGTTTGTGTAAATGAAGTACAAATACAACTAAACACCATACAATAAAGTTAACAACCAAATGTCGGTTGTTCTGATTATAAGGAATGTAGAATGTCGTATGGAAGACATTATTGCGGCGCGTGTATAAAATGTCGCTTGTGTCCTATCAACAAAAAAATGTCTCGCCCAAAACACAAACAAAAAAAAAACCACAACAATTGAAATCTTTCCCAGTGCTTACTTCTTCCTTCTTCTTCATTTGGAATAAGTAACCATGTCTGGGCATCTAGTTAATCACATTGACCAGGAAAATAATCTCAAGAATATAAACAAAATCAAATGCAAGCAAACAAATGAAAATAGCATCATTCGTACCAAGGATTCAAGACTATTATCTTCGTCATCATCAAAAATAACTAGAATACCGCTCGGAGGAAAGAGCCAAAATGTTGCATTGTCATTAAACAGATCTCAATCATCATTGGTTAATAAATTACCAATTTCATCCAGACAAACCACAATCGTTTTTCAACCCCCAAGTTTAATAAAATCAAACTCATCTTTAGGCTTTACTCAATCAAAACCAATTGTGCACAATGACATTCAAAGTCAGAATCTGCAAGATCTTCAGAATCCACTTCAAAAACAACAGCCAAGGCAACAATCCCAGCAACCAGAACTTGAAATTAAAAATCTAACTAACGCGCCGCCCAACAAGAGATTCTTGCTAGAACCTCTTGATGAAGATTTATCATATCCTAGAATCAAACGAGTGAAACTGGCAGATTTTTCCAACTTTACGGACTCCTTAATTAAACGAAATATCGATCCCCAACCTCCTATTGAAGATTTCAGACTGACATTTTCTAATGTCACCCAACAACTTCATGTGTCCGAACGAATAGAAGATCTTGACATCAACAGAAACAATGTCGATCCAATTAAAAGGAGTATCGACAATAGACTTGGGTTAACTGATGCTCAATTAAATAGAGAAATTGAATTTACTCCCACCATTAGAGATCCTATAGTAAATGAACCCATAGAACCTTTGAATGAGGCCGACTTACTTTTCTTTTCAACTCCTAATAAGGTAAGAGGTATCAATGGTGACTTGCTTAATATTGGACATGGAGAACAGGTTCTCGGTCCCAGTATGTCTGATCTTTCGATTGCTATTGATTTTGATGAAGTTCAAAACCCAGCGACAAAAAGCGATGAAAATTTGGGATTGACTCTTGAAGATCTCAATAACTTGTTAGACTAGATTATTATAAATAAGTGTACATTACTATATAAAAAGTTTCCCATGCTAATATATTATTGCTCTTTTTATTTACATGTTTCTAGTTTACTTGTGTTTTCTATTGTGGAGTGCATTCTGGGGCTTGTTCTGGTTGATATCCATAATGTTCATCGCCATTTTGGAAAGACTCGTCTTCCCTTTCAGTATACGAGGGTAAATTTTCTCGCTTTACAGTTGAAAAGTCACCATATATTTCAACACTTGCATCAGGAACAGAGTGTGTTTTCAATTCTTGTTGTTTGATATCTGCTTTATTTTGAAGTTCATTTGGAAGTACATTCTTAATCTTTGTAATATCATTCTTCTCAACATACCAATTATCCATTGGGAATTCGATTTCAATGTCAACATATAAATCACCTCTACTGGACGAATTGCTACCGAACCAGGAACTAGATTTCTTATCTAGCTTCGGCATACCTTCGCCTTCCAATTTCAATAATTCACCTGGTCTAATCACTTTTCCCCTTGGTGTTGAAATTCTAATACCTCGTCCATCTAAATGTACAGCCACAAGCTTTGAAAATCCACATAATGAATCAACCAAAGGAATCTTGAATTTGGTATATAAATCAGCACCTTTTCGTTCGAAGTATGGGTGTTCTCTGCATGTATAAGTAAGAATTATATCACCAGTTTCCTTCCCCGGCGCTTCATCTGATTCGCCTTTTTTAACAATTTTTCCTGTATTTGGGGAACCTTTTTCAATCTCAAACTCTAATATCTTCGTTTCTTCTATAATTCGCTTTTCTCGACAAGTCTTACATCTATCCTTAGGACGATGAACTTTCCCAGATCCATGACATGTAGTGCATTCAACAAATTGTTGAGTAACCAAGCCTGGTCCAACTCTTCTTATTTTCTTGATGGTTCCTTCACCTTTACAACCAGTACATGTCTTTAAAACTGCTGAAGGCTTGGCACCGGTTCCTTTACAGGTGTTACAGATGATATTACGTGTCAATGCAGTTCTAATTGTTTTTCCCTTATATAAATCCTCTAAGGCTACTTCAACTTCAATCTCAGCATCATCTGTTTTATTCTTCCTTCTTGGTTGATGACCATTAGGTTGTTGGTTCATATTGTTAAAAAAGTCGTAAAAATCATTACCACCATATTCATTGTAATCGCCCCCGCCACCAAAGAATTGTTCAAATGGATTACTAGCATAATCATGGTCACGATGTCCACCTCCGAATCCATTGCCATCTGTAGTTCCGTATCGATCGTATTCATCTCTCTTGTTTTCGTCAATCAAGATCTCATAAGCAAAGGAGATTTCTTTGAATTTGGCTTCTGCAAGGTCTTGCTCTTCACTAGTAGCTTTATCGGGGTGATATTTTAATGCAAGCTTTCTATAGGCTTTTTTAATCTCTATACTGGTAGCACTAGAATCTACTCCGAGTATTCCATATAAATCTTCCATCGTGATATATAGTAGGAATGTCCAAATAAGTGTTCGAAGATTTAGCTTTGATAACTCTGGATTTTTTTTTTTTTTGGACCTGATGAGGAAGAAAGGAAAAAAAATCGCACATCAAAAACGGAATAAATTTTTGATCATCATTCAAATGATCCATCGATGCCACCTATTCATCTCTATATCAGCTAAAAGTGCATTAGGTTTTGTTTGACACCATCTTCCTATAATGAACACGCCTGATGACTGTAAGCTAACCGAATTCATATTGGGTTATCAATTAGCAGTTTGAACAGAACTAGAACCTGCAAGTACTGCCAGAAATGTCAAATTTTCCACCGGTATGATGCGCTCATTGCAATACTGAGTGAAGAAACATCAAAAATTAAGCGATATCGACACGAGCAGGGTTCGAACCTGCGCGGGCAGAGCCCAAAGGAACCTGCATCCTCCGCCTTAACCACTCGGCCATCGTATCTTCCAAACCTGGGATTCGAACAGGAGACCTCGAAATTTTTTTTCCATTGGAAATTCGAATTTCTTAGTACCCCCAGTCGACCAAATTTCGCTACACCACTAGAAAAAAAAAATTCCGCTTTTAGTTAATCTTTAAAGTTAAAATTTTGAAACTTGAATAACTTGCGGATAATCCTATTAATATAACTTCACATACTTGAAATTTGATGGTCTCCTGGTGCTTGATCATTATCAACCATAATCTTCAACTTTGCAATTTTTTTGGTGTTCAAATACCATATTAAAATTTTGGCTCTAATCAAAACCGACTTCTTGTCCAAATCCTATAATTAACCCATCATTTTTTTTTTTTCAATACAATCTGTATATTTAGTTCAAATACATGCTAACATATTTTAAGTATTATTATAGGAAGTTGCCAATTCTCTTGAATTTAAGAGCTAGAAAATATAATATTTTTGTAATGGCAAATGTATGATTATGTTTTTAGTAAGAATGTGATGTTTTGTTTTTTTGGAATAAAATTTTCCAAAATTGCCAAAAAAACGTCACTTCTTCCCCCCTTCTCAAGTCCAAGCACCATGAGCTGAAGGATTAGTCCAACCTCAGAAACCTAAAATTCGAATAGAATGAATAAGTTCCTCAAATTTCTTTTAGGGATTCAATGTAACATCCTAGAAATTTCCTTTCTTTTGAAGTTTTTTTGCAGCCAAAAGGTGCCGCTTTTTTTTGCAACATAGCATGAAATATTTGGAAGAATGTGGTTAATTTCCAAAATATTTCAAGAAGTAGCTTTTCGTAGGTTGTATTCATACTGAGCTAGGTGACCTTTTTTCAATGGAAATTAGAAATTGCATCATATCTAAGGGATGGTCTAGTGAAATTAACTTCCCTACAGCACAGTGGAAAGGGAGTTCCAAGCGATTGGCCAAGGAGAAAAACAGTACCCAGATGGAATGGATAAATTGCATTGCTTTAACCTCAGCCACAAAACTCACTATTGCGATACGATCTGTGCATTTCGTGGACGCACTATCACTTTGTGAACCATTTCTTTTGTAAATGTCATAGCACCAATTTGATTTGGATCCTTTGTCGACTATCACGAGTGTAATTTATTGGCAATACTAGCCATTAAACCAAAACCTACTCCTCGTTGAAAAGTCCCATCATCTTCGAGGATACAGGGGTCGTGATGCGGATCTTACTGAGACGTACGTTACACATTGGGTATCGTTCAGACTGCACCTTTCACAATACAGAATTTCTGATTAACTTACCCTCGGCATTTCTTTGCTGAGTTTTTTAAAATTTCCTCTATTAAATAGTGGCATTATTTACATGTTAGCATGTATCTGCTCTAAATATACAGATTGTAATTATTTATAAATGTTCTCAAGAAAACAGGGCTGTCAAAGTGAATTGATGGTGAAACCAGTAAGGAATGAATAGCAGGGGATGGTACAAATATGCTTCAGGGTTGACTGAGGTGAATCCGATTTCATGTTTACAAAATGCACCCTTTGGTATATGTTTGAAGAGTTCCCCTAGATTATCCTGGACCGCAGTGGAAGAGATGCATTTGTCTACGCAAGGAACACATACTATTAGTCATAATACTCTCGTCTCTTTTCTGATTTTCCATTCTCAAAAATAAGTCATTTGATCCTACAGTCGATCCTTCAAAAGGAAAGCTGGGAAACAATGAATGTGTATTGTCCGAGCGGCTTGCACTGTAGTGGAACTAGGCGTCTGAATCAGGTAAGCTTCGTATCTTTTGTTCTTTTTTTTTGCAACTATCCGACGAACTCGGAAACCAAATGGACAACCCATGTGCAGTAGTTCCTGATACAGAGAAAGGAAAAGATTTCTAAAAGTACAAAAGGCTCCCCTCAATAGTAGAAAGCAAGCTTCTTCATTAAGTTAAATAATAAGTCGAATCGACTGAAGTAACAACCTACAACCTCATTAACAAATTGTAATGAGACAAACACGTGATTTGAGAAATTCCTGCATACAACTCATCACAAGGAAATGAAACTGGATTGAGCTCCAACGAAAACTCAACCACATTTTTTCTCTTCTTATTCTTTCACCCTTTTTTTATCAAGCTATATCCACATATATATACAAATATTTACTAACAAAATGGTAAGTCAAACTAGTAATCTCAATGCCAATTGATATATTTGCCATAGTGCAACTAGATATCGATTGATTTGGTCGAACTTTAACAAATACTAACCAATTAAATAGTCCAGATCTGGGTATGTTACAGTCCTCCGCCTTCCTCGAGAAATAAGCTGCAATTCACGCTGAATTTGATTTTGCACAATTGAGTGTGTAAGAATATACTAACAAATGATTGATTTAGTGTTGCCGTCGATGACGAATGTTTAAGTGTCTTTAATGACTTAAAATTAGGTAAGAAGTATAAGTTTGTTATCTTTACTTTGAATGATGACAAAACTAGAGTTGTTGTTTCTGAAACTTCCGCTGAAACTGATTACGATCAATTCGTAAGCAAATTACCAGAAAATGATTGTAGATATGCTATTTACGATTTTGAATACGAACTTGGTGGTGGTGAAGGAAAGAGATCCAAGATTGTTTTCTTCACTTGGTCCCCAGATAATGCTCCAATTAGATCCAAGATGATCTATTCCTCTTCTAAGGATGCTTTAAGAAGAGCATTGAATGGTGTCGCTTCAGACATTCAAGGTACGGACTTTTCCGAGGTTGATTATGAAACCGTTTTGGAAAAAGTTAGCAGAGGTGTTCACTAAAAGCCGTTTATAAAGTTATAGTTTTAATATTTTGTAAAAAAACACACAGAATATGAAGTTTGTTATTATTGCTTGTTTTTTACCCCATAACTTAGAGAATTTAACATATGTGTAAATTATGAGAGAGCTGTCACATTCAAACCCCCATAGTCTGTAACATATTTCCGTATCTTTTTTTTTATTTAGCGGCATTCTTCCGAATACCCTTCATTCTTCTATTGTATCCACATTATTAATCACAGTTTCTACAATATTTGCCAACGTCAAAAAAAAATATTGTTTGAAGAATCATTTACTTGTGTGTTCATAAATTAAAACCATCTCTCTCATAAACTAAAACAAAAAACACACAAAAAAAAAAACTGTTGTAAAAAAAAAATTAAATAAAGTTTCAATTGTTGTAAAACTTAAGTTTGTAAAACCATTTGACCAACTATATTTAGATATACATACGCATAGTCAAACTTGGCTTGTTCTAAGTTGGATTCCTCATTAAAATAAAAATCTCCACCCTATAATTATATTATATAATAGATAAACAAGTAATCATTTATATTTACAACAAATCATAAAATATATCATGTCTTCCAGGCGACCTAGAGCCACCTTAGTACAAAAGATCCAAGTACTTGATTATTACCACCAATCAAATCGACCTCAACTGGTAACAGTGAATAAATTCAAGGATGAGTTTTCAATATCAACATCGTCCTTAAGTGAATGGATTAAGATGGAGGATGAACTACGGGAAAGACTAAATTCAACCCAAGCAGCCAATACCAAGAATAGCAGACGTAAGGGATGTTTCAAGTATGAGAAGATCAACCATGCAATGGATTTATTAGTGAAGAATAAACGAGAAAGGAATGAACCTATTACGGAAAAGGTATTACGTGAACACTGGATACTCTGTGCCCATGAATTTGGTGTAGATAACCCCAAGAGATTAGTTGGTTTCAGTCATGGATGGTTGGGTCAATTCAAAAAGCGACACGGGCTCAACACTAATAAAGTAGGTAGATCCCCTGGTAAATTACCGAGCATAAGTAATGGTTCACCTATCCCCACTGAAGCAACTACCGCAGAAACGAATGTCGTATCGTTACTTTCTGCCAATGAGGAACAATCTTCAACAACACAACAGACTTATGATCCCCAATTCAATGCACACCCTGATTCGGAAAGTTCAAGGAATGCAGATAAATCAACGAATGAACAACAATCTTTAAGAGTACAGCAGAATTATGATATTGTACTGGAGAATTCCGAATCCTCAAACGGGGCAAATGGGATTCATAAACCACAGGAACTCCGACAGACAGACAGGAAAAGGGACAAGCCCGTTGAAGGCTCAAGGCGACTGCTGTCTCGCGAAACGAGACACAACAATGAGTTCTCATCCCGTGATCACGTGGAAGATAGTTCATATTCAACGATTTTGAGTCAAAAGCGGCTCAACAATGATAACGGATCCGTGTCAAGAAATCAATTCCGCCCTCAAGAAGGCTTGAGCTTTTCGAACACACCTTCAATAACAGGCTTTGGGTCGTATAATGATAACAGGAAATCACACTTAAATATTAATTCTCAACAGAATATTCAACAATTACAACAAGTCCAGCAATCTTCAAATCACACGCAAAAACAAAAACAACAAACAAGAATAAATCTTCCGCCAGAGATGCTGATCCATCAGAAATCTTTAAATCACCAGGCTCCTCCTCACAACACTCAACAACAAAATCAACGAGATTTTGATATGTTGCCTGGAAATAATCAAGATTATCAACAATCTGCGAAAATTCAATATGAGAAACAACGCCAGAAACTTGATCAATCAAGTTTGCAACAGGTAGCAAGATCCAGTACTCCAGTGCATCTATTAGAAAGACCAGCAAACACGAGAAGCAACCATTCTAACGATAATCTTGTTCAATCAGCCAGAATAAGTGGGAGAACAAGTGTGGCAGTAGTTGAAAGATCTCCATCGAGCCAACTAGATGGAACTTCTGAAAGCTTGAGCGAGTTGAATAGACCGATAAATGCATATGATATTGAAAGATTCATTTATATATTCGCCGACAGGTTTTTCCATGCACATCAATATGAATACCCTCAAACTTTGAAAGTATTTCATGATTTCAAGGATTCTTTCTTCAATGAGAGATTGATAAATATGAGATCAGAGAAACAGCAAAAGGCACAGCAACAACATTCAGTGAACCAGGTTGCACAGGCTTCCACAAAAATTCAACATCAACAGCAACAGCAACAGCAACAGCAACAGCAACAATCCTCTCAAACCCAGCAGGTCCAGCAGAAACAACTGCAGTTACAACAGCACCAGTCCCAAATGACGGACAATATGCAACAACACCATCTACAGCAATCACAGCTGCACGAGCGAGTGCAACAGCTACAACCCCAACAACAGCACCACCAAACAGATCATCATCAATCTCACACTCAACATAACATTCAGCAACAGCAAAACGAGCAGCAACATCGTAATCATTATCTGCAACAACAAGGTAATAGCCGTCCCGTTCCCCTGCAGTTGTCTTCGTTTGCTTCATCTTCCGGTAAAACACCACAGCATTCTCTGACTGCTTCCACTCCATTAATGATCCCAACACCGATGCTCCATCATAATGGCTTACACAGACAACACCAACAACAGCCGCCGCAAGAGCAACAAAGGCAACCGCCAACATTACCCACACCTGGAATTAACAACGCTCAGACAACAAATCTGTCTCGAACCCAGCAGGATTTACGACATGCTTCAATTGATACATTGACACGATTACAACACCGCCAAGCTGAACAAATTCGCCAAACCAAGCATCAACAAAGTGATCATCGCTATTCTCAATATGCACCAAGAAATCCAAACCAACAAATGCGACATATTCAACAGCAACAGCAACAATTTGATGAATTTCTTATTCGGTCAGTAAACCCATCGAATTCGAATCAGTTGATGCAGGCATCAAACCTGGTTCAGCCATTGACCGAGGCAATGCTCGCTAGAAATACACAACAATTGCATAATAGACAACAGCAAGCAGCACCGTTCCAACAACAGCAACCACAAAAGTCACAGCAGCAGCAACAGCAACCGGCATCCCTTTCCATGAGGGAAATTAATACTCGATTTAGAATAGATAACATCAATAATTGATGGATCAAAAAACAGGGAGCAATACACATATATCGTTTTGCTATCTAATTATTTATTTATTTCTATAGATCTTATGTATCTTCATTTTGTATCGGGGTTATAGTCCTAGAAAGAACTTGTAAAAGGCACATTTTTGCGCATATGTACTAGATCCGCAATGAGCATCGAAAAATACATTCTTTGCTCAATAGATGCAAATGAATTTCCATGTGTTCGTAATTTCATGAGGGAAGCTAACCCTTAACTTGCTTTTTCAGCCTTTATATCAGAGAATCTGGATGCTTCATCTAATCAAATACAAAGCCGGTAGAGAAGATATAGAGCTTCGTGCTTTGATACTTAGATCCATCCGATATAATAAGAGTTGAATCTTCTTCAAAGCTCGCATTATAAAGAAAGTATCAAATAATTCCTATTGGTTCTTATATTTTTATACCCCTCTGCCTATTATTGAGAAACGAAAACCCAGCCTTCATTTCTGTTTCGTTAAAAGTTATGAAGATTCAAAATAATATACAATAATCAACATCCGTCAATTGTTCATAATCATCAAAAAAGCACTAATACAAAAATATCCCAGTATGTAAAACCCCAAATTTGAGCTTTTTTTTATCAAATCTTATCCGTAAAATCAATTTCATTCTCCATTTCAATTTCTATCAATGGGCCATCATTATTGTTAACCACCAGTGTATCATGATCATTGCTATCTTCCCGTTTGCATTTACAATTTTCACATTCTTTCTTACATTCATCATGGTTTTTCTTTATTTCGTTACTTGCTTGTAAATCAATTTTTTCCACTCTCTTGGTTATTGTGGCAACAACTACATCATCAGGTCTCTTGTGATGTACTTTTATTCTATTTGCTCTATTGATGTATCTTGGCACAGTATCCCTAGTCAATTGTGGTTGTCCAGTTGTCATATTACTGGTCCCGTTCATGTATTCTTGGGCTTTATTTATTCTGGTGGTGATTTCCAAATCATTTTGGTGTTTTGCGTACATGTAGTTCCGAAGGGCCATTCCTGAATTATATAAAGTTTTTTATAGCAGTTAAAATTATTCCCGATATATGGAGAAGGTTGTAAAGAACCAGCCTATCAAAGCTTTAGCAGCACACAAAATAAAAAAACAATAGACAGTAAAATAAAACTTGAAAATAATTCAAAAAAAAGAATGGTATTTATACTTACATAGTGGTGAAAATAAAATGTGTTAGTAAAATCATCTGACGACTTCCTAATTGGTAAATGTTTCATTACCCCCAAGCTAAAAGGCACAAAGGGTCTTTTAGTTTTTACGCTGTCAATGCAATAACAAAAAAGAAAATGCAAAAAAAAAAGAAAAAGTGGAACCACTTTATTTTTTAATTTTAATTTTAATTTTTTTTAACTAAGACCAATAAATTTTTTAAGCGAGATTTTTTTTGGTATATAAAGAAGAATACGCCGCAAAATTTGACAACTAACATAAAGGCACAGTTGTTACATTGGTAACCCGATCCGATAATTTCTAAACGGGCTCTACTAAATTATTAAATAATTAGTAATCAATATACAGATTTTGCACTCTACATTCATTTCTCAAAGACAACAATGTTCACAGTGGATCAAGTGTTAATCAGTACTCTGATGATGCCCAAGAAAACCCGGAACGCTAATCATGTACTACTAATTTCCTTCAATTTCTTGTCCCGGTGATTTCTTGGAATAATAAGCCTGGCTGATTCATTAACATTCAAATAGAAGTAGCTGAATGATAAAGCACCAGGCAAACTTCTTTTCTATACCCGAGGATATTTTGAAATTATAAATAAAGAGTTTAATATAAATTAAATTAAATAGATATATTACATTCAAGAAAATTAAAGAGAATTAATACAATGGGGAAAGTTAGTAATAATAATGGCTCAGCATACACCTTTAACCATAATTATTTTGTTTTATTAGCTGCCAAATAATTCTTCTTTTATGTAGTCGTAGTAGTATCTCTTAAGAAACATGATAATTTTCATGATTACTCGGGGTCAATTTTAATCCAATAATAAGTATCCCTAAGGCAATAGTCAAGAATTTGAATTTTAAACCATCATCCACCAAATGCTGGTCATTCTTCCCCTTGTTCTTACCTTTAGATTTTTTATTAGTATTGCCCATCACCAAGTATTGTATCTGTTTAAACATACCAATCTCCTCGTCTGAAGATGACGAATATATACCCGAGACGTCAACAGATTCTTCGTGGTCATCATCATCCTCCTCCTCTTCTTCCTCTTCATCACTATTCTGGAGACTCTCACCAAGTGAGTATAAATTGCGCTTGGAGAACACTTCCGAGGCAAATTTCCTGGGAACATGCCCTGGCAGATAAACCCCAAGCCCCGAATCAGCATCATACCCATCCTCCAAATCCTCAGAACCTTCAAGATCATCCACATCATCATAATCACTAGCTACATTGTATGCTGGACTGCTAAGCACACTTCTTTGAATATGTAGTCCTACCTTACTGAAATCAGACACCGATTCTCTTTGATTTGCATCAACACAATTTCTCATTTTAGAATAATCATGACTAAGAATCGCATTTATAGATACTGACCGTAGTACCCTCTTTTTCTTTATAAGTTCGTCTTGCGATGTTTTGATTAATTTTGCATCTGAATACTCTATACTTTTTGTTGAGTGCAGGTGTCGAGGTTGTTTAGCTAGTAACGATTGTTGTGATTGCTTCTTTGATAGCCGTTTGATGTTCTTCTTTTGCTTTTGTAATTCAAACCCAATGTAAGACAATAATTTCTCATTGTGCAATTTTAATGACTGTAATTCAAATTTGAGCTTCATTATCTCTTGTCTTGTCTTATCATCATCGATAAAGCTGGACCGTTTTGAAGAAGGAACACTATTGAGTTCACCACCAAATCCGTTCAATGCATCTAAAGCATCACGTCGATGATCTTCCTTCGTGTCATCAACACTATCCTTTATAATATTATTCAACAACGCAAATGGAGATTGACGTTTATCGGTGACAGAAGTTGTTCTCCTGGTCGGCACTCCTTGTTCAAATTCAACCTGTATGGGTACAAGATCATGACTACTGTACCTAACATGCGTTCGCTTTTCACTACGCCTTTCGTCACCAATATCAGATCTGGGTGGAGTTAATTTAAATGGCAATAACTCGTTAGTCTCAGTAATGTGACTCATATGTTGGAGGGGCAATGAGCTTCTTTGTGGGTTTTTTGAACTTAGATCGGGCGAAGGTGGGAAACGGTGTTGATTGGATTGGTCCGGTGTCTTATGTTGATCTTTTCTATGGTTAGCATTATCAGGATGAGGAAATTTATAACCATCTACAACATGGAGAATGTCACAAGTAGGGGTTTGATCAATCTTAATTGGCGACGAGTGATCAACTTCATCCAAGCCCTGAGAAATCTCTTGAGAATCATCACTTAGATTGTTCATTGCATGATTAGTGTGATGAATTAATTCATTAATGAAATCGTGAGTACTGGTATTTTCTAAAGATATGTCGTCCAAGGACAAGGTATTATATTTTTTTAAAAGATCTTCATTTTCATGACAAAGAAATTCGATTTGGTCAATTAATACCAGTTTTGAATTTCTTTCCAATTCGAAATTAGTTTCCAATACTTTATATTCATGCATTAAATTCTCATACTTGAGTTTCAATTCATCACTGTCATTGGACTGTATAGAATTTTGAATTTCTTTGCGATTAGCTTCTAATTTATTTCTATTATTTTCTAATTCACTAGACAAGGTAATAATTTTTCCTTGTAGGTCATCAATGGTATCCTTATACATAGCAATTTGTTGTTGAAGTAAATCTTGATTCTTTAGATTTTCATATTTTGCATCTTGTAAGCGTTGCTCATATTCGATTATTCTATTTTGTTGGATTTCTATTTGAGACTTTTTTTCACATAAATCGCTATCTAAACGTTGATTCTCAAGTGTTAAATCATTATGCTTCAAAAGTGAATCGGCAAATTGTCGTTCCAAGAATCTTGTGTCTCCATTAAGAGTATCAGACAGCAGAAAACTGCTTCCATCATGCTGTCGAGTTCGTGCAGCAGAATGAAATTGTTTCATAAACGATTTTGGCAAAAGTGTAGAATCAGTATTATTAATCTGTAATGGTCTTAGTGGTTTCTTTGTGGAGTTAATATCTGGTTGCTTTATTAAATGTATTGGATTCTCTTTGTCTTTATCTTCATCCATGATAAACAAAAAAAAAAAAACAAAGTGAAAGTTTAAAGGTCAATGTTTTTTTTTTTTTTTTTTGGGTTTCAATCCCCGTGTGGATTTTTTAAAACTTATTTAAAGAAAACCAAAAAAAAAAATGGTAACAAGTAAAGTTTTACCTTTGAATGATATAAAAGTAAACAAATCTAAAATAACATAAAAAATAAATTAATTAACTATCAGTAACACTTTGAAACACGGTTCCCGTCTATTTTTTTTATGTGTAAAGTCAATGTAAAATGTTAATGCAACTAATTATTTAAATGATTTGGTTGTCAAAAAGAAAAATCGAACGATGTTTTTTTTTTAGGAAGCGAAAACTTTTTATTTTGAGCACAGTTTTATAACTTCTCACTTACAAAATTCATAAAGAATTCAAATTTAGCGATTTTTTTGCTCTATCGGTCTACCGATGAATTTAAAATGAATCCGTTTTTTTTTTTTAAATAACGGCTAGGTTAAACTTCTTTTTAGATTGAGCAGCCAAACTTTTTACCTCACTAACTTATCGGTCGATTGGGCCCTTTGACTTTTTTTTTTCTTTTCTTGTTGATTCGCACCCAAAACGATAAGAAGCAATCCCCAGAGGTACATTGAAGCAGTAACATAAATCTTCTTCAACTCAATTGGGAAAAAGCTACAGATACTTCGCTGTATCACCATGTAGTCTTCAATACAAAATAGGGTTGCATCTCTCTCTCTCTCTATCATTCTTTGATTTTGAACTTGAACGGTTTGGATGTCAATTGGAACTTCTATTTTTTTTTGTTTTGATTTCCTAATTAGGAAGCGGTTCCAACAATTCACTTTATAGAACCCATAAGCTAAGATTTTCTTAACCTTCTCCGCAGTCCCATCATTGAATGGAAACTACAGCACCTTGCAACATGACATAAAATGCTCGTCTTTAACACTACTGATGACGATTTTACCGCAAAGTTGAAACATGATCACATTTCTTTGGAAGCAATGCTCTAGCCAAACGTAAGACCAAAAAAAAGAGGCAATTAAGTAACATATATCGATACAACAGAGTATTAGCATTAATTATACTAAATAACAACACCTCATTTGATGTTTCATTTCAATTGGACGCGCTTTAGTCTCTCTTTGGCCATTGTTAATATTATATGTACAAGTATTGTCATTACTAAAAAAGATCTATATATAGGCTATCTCCATATTAAATACTCCCATATATTTCTATACCACATGGTAGTCTCTTTGCTTCATTTTTCTTTTGGAATAGCTTCTAAAGCCTGCACAATAGAATTACGTGGATTCAATGACTTGGATAAATCATGCTTCTTAATATTTGCTCTTAAAACTCTGGGATCACTTCTTAATGTTCTCAAAAGTTGTGTTTGGACATTAGCGGACGAATCAAATCCCATAAGAAAATGATAACCCTGGAAATGCCTCTCTTGATTCTTTCGGACAATGTTTGGCAATGGTCTAGCACCAAGACTGACAATTTCTCTAATAACACCTCTATTATTAAGAATCAACTTACCAACAGTACTGGCAATCCTGGTGGCTTCTTTACTAACTTGTGCAGGATCCGTTATACGGGCAATAGCAAATAATTCGTAGTACATGTCCCGTTGAATGATGAAACGTATCTCTCTTGGTCTTTCTTTAACAATGAAATTTTTTTTGACAAAAAAAAATTCGGAGAAAAGAAATGTCACGAACATTACAACGACATATCAAAAATGTCTCAATTTTCTTAGAATAATTGGCTACTGGTCACGTGCAATCACTCAACCCGATCTTTTTTTGCAATTTTTGCATTTTATCGTCGGCTCTAGGGTCGAGTTCAAACGGTTTTGTTGAAATTAAAATGCTTCTTTTATTTCACTCATATACTGTGGCACTCCTGTAGTTAATTAGCATAGAGAAAAAAAAACAATATCAAATGGCTACTAATATTACCTGGCACGAAAACTTGACCCATGAAGAACGTGCTTCTTTAAGAAAACAAAAGGGTGTTACAGTCTGGTTAACAGGTTTATCAGCTAGTGGTAAATCTACCATTGCTTGTGCTTTAGAACAAACTCTTTTATCTAGAGGTTTAAATTCATATAGATTAGACGGTGATAACATTAGATTTGGTTTAAACAAAGATTTAGGGTTTAGTGAAGCTGATAGAAATGAAAATATTAGAAGAATTTCTGAAGTTGCAAAATTATTCAGTGATTCTTGTTGTGTCACCTTAACTTCATTTATTAGTCCCTATAAAGCCGATAGACAATTCGCCAGAGAAATCCATGAAAAGGAAAATTTACCTTTTGTTGAAGTATACGTTGATGTCCCAATCGAAGTAGCAGAACAAAGAGATCCAAAGGGTTTATATAAAAAGGCCAGGGAAGGAATCATTAAAGAATTCACTGGTATCAGTGCTCCATACGAAGCTCCAGAAAAGCCAGAAATTCACTTGAAAAACCATGCTGGTGTCTCTATTGAAGATGCAGCACAACAAATTGTTGATTATCTTGTTGAAAAGGGATACCTTAGATAGATAGATCCCCTGTAGTGACAACTTATAGAAATAGAGTACAAACTAGGACTTCTTTAAACTATCTAAACGTGCTTGTAAATCATCTTCGTCAGTCGTGGTGCTGGCACCACCGCCATTGCCACCGCCTGCACCAATCGCTTCTGCAACTCTTCCATTGGTCTCGATCTCAGCTCCAACATTTATAGTATTAGGAGTGTCTTTCAAAGTAGCATTCAAATCCACTCCAATTTCATCCAATACTTTACCCAAAATCTCATCTATTTGTTCTTCTTCTCCAAACTCATCTTCATCCATCGCCATAGCATCATCAATAGCCTCATCCATAAATTCTTGTTTTTGATCCATTAAATCATTCTCCTTGGCAAACTCTTGAGCTATTCTAGATAATTGTGGTAAATTCATCGATTTATTCATACCTCCCAACAACCTAGTCGCATCTCGCATCGACATTGCCATTTGTTGATTTGATCTTACACTTTGAATTCTTAATGAAATTGCTTGTAATTGAGCCTTCATGGAATTAAATTTAGAAATATATGATTTTGTTCTAATCAAATCTTTAGCTTGAATCTTAGCACTTGAGATCTGACCCAGCTTGGCTGATTTCTTAATTTCAGAAATTAATTTCTTCTCTTGTTGTTGTAATTTGGAGACTTCTCTTGATAATTCTCGTTGTGTCTTTTCTAATGCCCGTTGATTCTTTCGGAGTCTTTCTTGGGGTGTAAGTTTCTTTCCAAATGCCCATTCATACAACTGTGACATACTGAGATATATACGTATACTGGTCTATATGGTAAAGTGTTTAAATGATAAACGGTTTGATAGGTGTGTACCTTCCCTACTCTCGAATTACTAATTAATGTTATTCCTCGCCACATGAAGTTTTTTTTGTGTGAGGTAAAAATTAGATGCTACCATATAACGTGAAATATGCTCCCCACATTTTCACTATGAAGTAATGGTATAAAGAAGCAGACTTACATTGATAATAATTAAATATTTACAATTTACTTCCTTCGATAGCCAATTGGGCAGCCCTATGGGCCATACCAAATCCAGCTTGGTATCCATAACCACTCGCACCATAATTATGAATTAAAACTTTACCTTCATCAAATCTTTCCCTTTCGATTCTAACACCACCATGTCTTGATGGTCTTAATCCAGCAGCAACTCTCACAATTTCTAAATCAGAAATATTAGATCCATGTGGATTGTCAGTCAAAATTTTAGGTAACAACTGGGTAGTTCTTCTAAGAATATCATCAGTTTCTGATTTAAAAGTATCCGGAGTCCAGTTATCCTTTTGGAAAAACCCACCCAAAATCAATTGATCATGGGAATATGGTCTTTTGATAACATAGGTGGCATAATCATCACCCCATCTCATTTTATTTTCCACGATATGAGGCGCCTTAATAACAACAACTTGTCCTCTAGCCGGATAAACGTTTTTATCTTCAACGCCTCCAAGAGACCTGGCACCGATACCAATACAATTAATGACAGTCTTTGAAGAACCAGAAATATATGCTTGGACAATGTGGGTCAACCTTCTCCTAATAAAAGTCACACCTTTATTTTCCAAGTATTGCTGGAAATTTAATAAGAATTTTGGGCAGTTGAAATTCCAGGATAAGAAGGTAATTCCAAATTCTACTCCAGAAGGTAATTCCCGACTTGGTATAACTTTATAATCTTCCAAATAACTAGCTAATGAATTGATTTTCTTTTCTGAAGGTTTCTTATCCCAGTATTCTATTGATGGGTACCTATCCAATCCTTTGCACTTCCCACCTATTGCTTTTTGAACACGACCAATATTGACATAGGTATACCTATCAAATTCTAAAGTTTCGGAATCATCACCAGTTATACATGAGAAGTTTCCACCAGCATATGGGGATGTGTATTTTATGGACTCGTCACCTGGTAAATATTCTGCAATGATGCTGATTTCCTTTGGCTCGATTCCCTTTTCAATCAAACTGAAAGTAGTATATAAACCAATAATACCTGCGCTTTAGGGAGGAAAACCAGTTAGTATTGGGGATCCTGACAGAGGGAGTTCAGACACATACCCTACTACTACGTATTTAGACATAATCAACAATTTCTAATACCTCAAAACCGAATAACCCAAGTGAAAAAAAAAAGATGGGGATAGCGGATATTTTATTGCCGCGAGCCATGCAAGCTTGACAACGAGTCAAAAAAATAAAATTGGGCTTAGAAATTGCGGGTAACCCACAATTTTTTTTTTCATTAAAGACGTCTGATTAATTTGTTTTAGAAAAATTAGCGATTAGCGAGTATGTAGAACGCAAGCGATGCAAAATAAAGTAAAGCCACTATACCTAGTAAAACTTCTTATTCGTATACACTGAAATAAATTATTTTATAAACCCTTTTTTTTCTATTATTCATGAACACTATCATAATCTTCGAGAATACGATACAATCTTTCAATAACCACAATTGAATTGTCTTTACTAACATCTTCCATTCCATATTTGTAAATAGAAGTTAACCCGTAAATAGCAAATAACGTACAAATCGCAAAAGCAAGGTATCCCTTTAATGTGAAACCCAAGGGTAAATCTTCAACTTGTAAATTTTCTCCTGTTAAATCTAAGAAATCTTCGGAATTACCTGCTGCATTTCCTTTATACGACATTCCACCAGCATTGCATACATCAATATGATTCTGAGGGATTTGGCCCTGTGTCTTCTGTAAAGTAAGAGGGTCCTCAACAATTACCAATGCCAACCCTTGTTCTAAATGCCAATCCAAGTGACAATGTAAGAACCAAACTCCAGGGTTATCTGACTTAAATCTAAGAACAATAAACCCATTAGGATCAACCTGTACCGTATCTCTAATCAAAGGATACTTGGGATAATCAGTCATAGTCTTATTATTAGGGTCAAAAGTAATTGGATTCTCTTCATCATCAGTTGAAAACCGCGAAATGACTTGGAATGCATGTCCATGTAAATGGAATGGATGTTTACCGGGATCTTGATTATTTAAAACAATTTCAACAACTTCGTTCCCTTGGACCACAAATGTATTGGTGTTTGATCCATATATGGCTTGATTGGTGGCAAGTTCTCCTGCAGATAATGCACTATAAAGTGTGGGAACCTTAGGAGCTGTAAATGTCTTGCCATTAAAGAAGGCGTATGTGATCCCATCACCAAGCATCTGCATAGAAAAATTCACTTGAATTGTAATATCTGGTTCCGGTAACAATTTTCTATTTCCTAATGGTTTTATAAGTAAATCGTTAAACACGGGTAAGATATCAACAGCATTTTCAAAATCATGAGGTGGTAATGGTTCTAATAATGGTTTTGACTTATCATAGACTAACCAATTTGTTGAGACCAATTGCAAATCAGCAGGGACTAAATCCAACATATCTTGATCTAAGATATTAACAAATCTATAGTTTGATTTGGCTTTCAGTCTTGGTTTTGTATGTACTAAAACCACATACCTTTGTGCAACAGCTATGTATAATGATTCAACGGTATATGGTTCAACTTTAATACCATCGACTTCAAGAATGGTAAACTCGTGATCTTCAATATACAAATATTGGGAAACAAAAAGTCCCGAATTCAAAATTCTTAATAAATATGTTTTATTGGGTTGGATTTCCCACGTAACATTTCTGGTGTTGTTAAATAAACTACTTTGGGGAATAGGTTCTGCTCCAGTTGGGTTATATCTTGTTTTGAATGATTTCATGATATCTAAACTTTCCAAGTGATAATGATCTCCCACACTCAATTCAACATCTTCGTCATAATCTACCCCATAGTCATCCTCAATTATAAACACTCCTCTAAACCCATCTCCATATTGTGAGCCAGTATGGGAATGGTACCAAAACGTACCTGTTTGTTCACCAACATTGAAATCATGAATAAAGGTTTCACCAGGTGGAATAGGACATTGAGTAAGATATTCAGGTCCATCATGAGCAACAAATCCCTTCATAAATAACCCATGGAAATGCAAAGATGTATTTATGTTTTCTAATCCATTAGTTAAGTGGATTATAACTCTGTCATTCTTTTGAACTCTTACTGTAGGGAGTGGCCATTGATCATTTATACCAATCATACGGCGCGGATGTAACCCATCGGGGTTTGCTTCGACCCAAGACACTTTCCAAAAGAACTCATGTGTCTGGGAAGCAAAGACTGTGGTAAATGTAAACGATAAGAGAATGTATACTAGCGAATACATTATCTCGTCTCTTGCTTTAGCGATAATAAACTTTTAGTTAAATGCAAATTGACAGAGATCAATGAAATATTTTTTTTGATGATGATGGGGTTAACAAAATCCTAAATGGGGCAACAAAAAAAATCAGACTAAGGGAACTTGAAATTTTTCACATTTCAACTTTTAGACAAGAATCATCCAATGGTAGATGGAGGAAATGCATTATAAAGCAGTATTAACACTTCGTTTTGTAACTATATCACGGACGGCTATACAAGAAATAAACCGTAGAATGGGGGTTGTTAAGTAATGTTTATCTAATTTCTTTATTTTTCCATGGCAGTATTAGCTGACAAGAAAATTTCACTCTTCCCTGAAAAAAAAAAAAATTGTACCTATATACACTGATTTTCAAATGAATTCTTTGGTTTATGGAATCCAGCTAAAGACCAACTAGTTAACCTTGGATCATCATATGCCAATCTATGAGATTCAATATAGCCATGTGTAGGGTAATCATTTGGATCACATGTCATTTCAACTGCGCCTTGAGGTTGATATATTCTGATATAATCAATCTCAAATATAGCCGGAAGAACTAATTTTGTTTCATCTAAATCATTTCTCCATTCTCTAGATAGCCCCATATTTAGAACCAAAGACATTGGTTCTTTTGAGATTTGTCTCCAACCAATATATTCATTTGGATGCAATGCATCCGATTTAATTGTAAACGTGGGCACACCATCAATTGCAAATTCAACATAACTATCTTGATTTCCCAAACTTTTATATTCCATGGTAAACTTTTGAAATTTATCATTTTCAATTACAGTTGCCAAACTAACTGATTCTTGATAAAATGTTCCTACATCTTCTCTCACAAAAGTCAAATTCTTATCATTTATAAATACATAGTCATAATCAGGTCTCCACCATTCATCAAAGGGAGCAACTTGTAATGTCTGAACCCCATGCATTTTCCCATCAATATATAATCCTTCTATAATATCAATTTCGGGAGCACCTCTACCAACCCCAACATTCGGATGGTCTTCACCTTGACATACACATTTACTTAATCGTTGACCTGGTAAATAGGACATACCTTGATTTTGTGAAGATTGATTGGGCATTATGCCCAAATCACATTCATTATAAGTGTATGGCCAAATACCATCACTGGTAGCTAAATAACCCGGTCTGGCCAAGTTCCCCAAGCACCATACTGCGGGCCACAAGCCATGTTTCACTTGTTCATGAGGTAGTTTTGCCGAGACCTCAATCATAGCTTGTTTATTGAAGCATAATTTGTTCCAAGATTGGAGCATTCCTGACATATATGCAGTGGTGTCATTAGTTTCTTGTGATGGATTCAGCCGAGCAAAAGTTATTTGTAAAGACCCATTTTTGGTGGTGACCAATGTAGGGTTATATACTTCTAAATCCCTAGTTGCAAGGTAATATAAATCCATGGCAGTGAAAAATGGGTCATCACCGTCATGAAAGGTTCTTCCATCGGTGTTAAACTCATCCGAGAATACCAATTTCCAATCTCCTTGTTGATACACATCAAATGGAGTTTCTGGGTCTATTAGTGGTTTTAGGGCCTTTAATTTGCCATATTTTATATCTGTCAACTTTTCAATCTTGTGGCCATTTCGAATAGGATCGCCAATAATAACGCTTGAAAGGAACATAAATACAAACATAATTGCAAATATAGCCAAAAAAATCAGTATTGCAAGAACTTTTCCTATTAAGAAATTCATGTTTTCCCAAGTAAATCCAGAATATTCTTTGTTATCAACAGCATCCTCCTTTTCTTCATCAATTAGATTGTCTCCAAGATAATAAAATGGATTATCAATGAATTTGAATTTATTATTCGTGACAGGATTGGTCGACTCCTCACACCGCTTAAAATACCGTGAATCAGGCTTCAACAAAAAGTTATTATATTCATTACCTATTTGTCCAAAGCTGGAGTTTTGGAATGAATTTTGAGCTGAACTGGTAGAAGAGTCTTCAGATAGAGTGAAGACCGATCTCGTTAAGGAGACGGTTGAAACTTGTTTCTTGTTCGACATTTGATAAGGCAGATAAGCATATGTAGATAATGCAAAATAGTACTCTATTTAGAAAATAAGTGAAACATATTCAGTATAAGTTTTTTAAGAACGACAATAAAATTGGTATTCCATTAATCTATTTGGTTATAATTGCCGCAAAAAAAAACACGAATTTTTAAGGAAATTTCGCATCCAGTAATGAAAAATCAAAATGTTTCCGAAATTATGACAAACCAACCACCGATATTATTGGCAAGAAAAACCTGACAGATATTGGTGTCGACTATTCCATAAAGAGACCCAGACAGCACTCAACGCAGTTTTTGAAAATGGAGCACCAGCCCGAGAGAAAGATTAGAGGTGTAGACGGAAAGCATATTCAGAAACATAACACAAAAACAGAATTTCAAGGAAAAACTTCTTGGTAAATTTTCTTGCATTTAGGGGTAAGTAGCACAAAGATACGAATATTTTAATTAGTTAAATCGTAGTATTATTATTAAGATATATATAAACATATATATATTGATTGGTGCTACACTATTCAACCCAAAATCAATCACAAACATTAGATACGCGTTAATGTATCTATCTCTCTATTATGGTTATAACTCTTATTCTTCTTGAAGCTTCTTTATTGCAATCATTCATGCTTCGAAGGATCTGGGAGCTTCACCTTCTGGACCAATATATTGAGGGTCTCTCCACGGACCAACATCATTCAATAATAATTCATTATCAGTAACTTTTGACAAACCACCAAATTTAACTGGTAAGTTTTCTGGAGGAATTTGTTTTAATAATTCATTTTGATAAGTTGAACCTAAAATGAAAATTTTAGAAACAGTAACTGGATCTAAAAATGGTTTAAACAATTTAAATGCAGTTGAGAATCCAAATGGAGCATTAATCAAATAGAATTTACCCATTCTTTCTGGGTAATAATCTTGACCAATTTTAGAAGCTTCTTTAACATATCCAATGACATTATATGCACTTGTGATGGAAATACCCTTGAGATCTAAGATAGTACACGAAGTTTCCACCAAACAACCCGCTTTTCTAGAACATGCCGGTAAACGGTATTCAACCATTGATTCATATTCCCAAACCAAATTCTTTAACATTCTTTCTTGAGTGGTGATCTTTAACATGGCAGTT
This sequence comes from Hemisphaericaspora insectamans, assembly GCA_030578955.1. Classification (NCBI taxonomy): domain Eukaryota; kingdom Fungi; phylum Ascomycota; class Pichiomycetes; order Serinales; family Debaryomycetaceae; genus Hemisphaericaspora; species Hemisphaericaspora insectamans. The sequence goes on along the minus strand of JAKTZT010000022.1, from coordinate 12,821 downwards.
AAATCCACTTTACCTAATTCTTCATAATAAACCGGACGACCATCCTTATCAGTTTTATGATAGTATTGTGGGTACATACTAGCAACAATTGGTTTTTCTTCATAATGGAAATCTTGGAAAATAGTATTTACACCAAAATCATTTCTCCATTTCTCACAGTTTATAAACATTTCTCTAGCTAAATCCAAGTTAAACTTTCTAGCTCTAAGGAAACGCAACAATGAAGCATCATCTAATCTATCAACATAACCTAATTCTGTTAACTGTTTACGGAATTCTACCAAGATTTGTTTTTGTTCTGGAGTTAAGTTAGAAGTATATCCTGTTTGTGTGGTTGGAGCATTAATTTGTGGATATGAAGCCAAGATTTCTTCCTTTGATACGGTAGTCATGATGGTGATGCTGTATCTATGTTCTATAAAAAAAAGTTATGGATTGCTGACAGTTTTGTTGAAAATATTGAAGTGTGTTGATGATGAAACTTTTTTTTTTTCCGTTCCTGTTTTGGATAACTTGAAAAAAAAAGATTATTAGTTTACAACGTGTAAATTTAGTCAAAATCGGAATAACGAAGAACTGTTGATGGAACAACAAAGTATACTTTATGAATAAGTAGATATTATATGAATCGAATTGACAGACTAAATAAGGGAACAGAGAGATAGAGACAGAAAGAGAGATAGAGAGAGCGGCAGGGAATGTAGGAACCGCAGCAAATGTCCATCTCTGTGTTGCTTTTCTTCGCCTTCATTAAAACCGACTATTACCCGAAACTCTTTTGTCTTTTCTTTTCTTTTTTTTTTTTTTTGAAGGAGAATTTCTTTTTTTCATGTCGTCCTTTTTTAACCACCTCCGCCAATCTTTCAATCATCCCCTAGATCATCTTCATAGCTTCTGTTTAAATATCAAGATTCTTAGATTAATATTAGACAGTTTGGCATATTTATGTACTTTCACTGTTTTTTACGAGTAACACACCTTACCCTCTGATTAATGGCAGATGGTGGACTGATCTTTTTGATTGCGATTGACAGAACCTTATCTCGCGACATTTTCTTTTTGGCACGCAACACACAAAATAAACAATACGACATTTTTTACTTACCGTTCAAACCGATTGTATCATCCATCATCTTCAACTATCACCGATTGCTTTATGAGAGATATTTGAGATTTCGATTAGCAACTATTATCGGCCACTTAATTTTTCAACTCTGGTTTTTAACTTTTTATCAACATTGTACGTATTATGCAATCATTTGCTTGAACAAATTGATTATAATCAATGCCCGATGCAGAATTATGTTTAGTTTCCCAAAAGGAATGAAATACTGATTTGTATTTAACTATACTAAAATCTAAGCGTAATCTATTTACAGTATGGATGTGTCGACTGCGATTAGAGGTACCTTTCAAGTCTATTGCTCAACTTTTTTTTTTTTGCAACCTTTTCCACAGTAAGCATTTTTCCCAACCAAAGCATAATTTTAATTAAATTACAAGATAAAAAGTCTTTTAATATAGAAATACATACATACATAATCATAATAACAATAACAATAATAATAATAATAATAAATAACACACTCCATACCTTTTACTAATTATATTAGGTCTTTCTCAACCATTTCTTAAAAGGATTCTTTGAACTTCCTTGCCTAGGATTACTTCCTAAACTATGAGTACTAAAACTCATACTCATCCTACTTCCAGCTTCATTTGCTCCACTATAAATAGATTCAGAAACAGATGGTGGGAATTTTAATTTCAAATGACTTAATGCATGATGTTCAATTAATTTCTTATACTGAGCTGTATGATGATTCAATAAAGGATCAAGTGAAACTAAACAATTTCTAGTAGTATCCAAATAACATTTATTCAAAATATCAAAAGTAAATGCTTCCCATAATTTCTCCAGTTTAAAATTCTTAGCATATTGAGGTGAATCTAAATAAGTTTCAAGCTGTTTTATCTTTATCATTAATTTCATACTTTGTTTTTGAATATCTTTAAGAGTTATATTTGATTTAATGAATGAAAAAATATCTTGTGTTGATGCACTCCCACATAAAGATTTTATAAACCCTTCAGTTTCTGCATCACCTGTCAATTCCAAAAATTCTGATTTTTCAAATTCTAATGATCCAATTGTATATTTCAGGTCACTAATTGAAATATCACCATTATTAAGCATTTGGGCAATTCCATTGCCAATTACTCGGTTTGAATCATCAACTGATGAACAAATACTGTCAGCTGGTGCTCGGTTTGATCCATTCTGTGAAGATTTTTGATATCTACTATAATCTAATAATTGAATGATTTCAGTCAATCTCAAACATTTATCAATCAAATATGGAGTTGTTGGTAATTCATTTGATTTTGATAAATCTAATCCAAGATCAAATCTTTTCATTTCATGGGATAAATCAAGTACTTTAGGATTAAAATCATTCTTTCTACCAGTAATTTTATCAAAATAATCATAAATTTCTGGTTTATGTTTAGTTAAAAACGCATTCATTTTAGTCATATAAGGTTCCTTATGAATACTAAATTCTGTCCTATTGGAAAGATTAAGTAATACTTTAGCCAATAAAGTTAATGTACGTTGAGTACTTCCACTTTGATGATCTTCAGTCAAATAAAACAATTTAGGATTCAAAATGGCCGGACAAAAGAATCTAAGGAATATAAATGCACTTAAACAATTTAATGCAGTTGCTTTATCATTTGGTTCACAATTCAATTCAACTTTATTTCTAAAATTGGTCAATTGGGATTTAATTTGTTGTGGTAAATCATTAGAAGTTGTATAAATTTTTTGCCAAAGTTCTTCAGAATATTGATATAAATTTTGATAATTCGATTCAATCATTTGTTGAATCCTAATTTCACGAGCAACTGCCTCATTTTCATCCAATTCAGATTCTGAATCACTCTCATCATCTTCATTAGCTTCATCTTCATTTGATTTACCTAATCGTGCTGCTCGTTCTTGCAATCTAACATATCTTGGATCAACTTCACAATTCTTCTTTTCTCGATTTAATTTAGCAAAGAAATCTCCAAATACTTTTTCTAAATATTCTTGACCAATTCTAAGATTATATTTTTCTAAAGATTTTGAAAATATTGAACTTCCTCTAAATAAAGTATTGAATACATTGTTTTGAGTAGCTGTAGTTCGAGGTTTATCCTCTTTATTGACTGAATTACGAATATAACTTCTTCTAGTTATTTTATCAACACTTGCCAATTCAACTTCCATTAAGCTTTTGAACCATTTATCTTCAACACCCAAACATTGGAATATATCCAACAATACCACACTATATCTTGCTAATTCATGTGGTGGAATTTTGTCATTACAAAATTTAATTAAACTTTTCATTGGAGCATTGATCAACATATTTTCCAAAGGTTTGAAATGAGATGGAGGTAAGATATGACATTCTTTTAATTTTGCCTCAACTAATAATTTCCCAATTGGTAAATTATTTGTATCATACACCGTTAATCTTACAATATCACTAGTTGAAGTAGAATCTAGATTACTAGCACTACCAGCCATAATTGTTGAATTTGGTCCAAGTTCTTTAGTTAACACATCAGGAGTAACATAAACAGTTCCAATCACTTTATCATTATTAGAATAAACACCATTCAGGTATACACATTTCTTAATCAAAATATGAATCATTTGGGTTGAAATAGGTAAATCAGTCAGAAATTCTTCTTTCCAAAATGGATTCAAACTATTATTTACAGCAACTGTTCTTGCCCAAGGATATCCCCACATTCTAACCTCAGCATAAACTTTACCCTTATTATTTTGATAATATGAAGGGATTTCACGATCGAATTTTGCTTCAATGATATCAATTGTCATTTTTTTCGAGACTCGGAAATATTCCTTTGTAAAATCTTCAAGTTTTGGAGCAGATGGGAAAAACACTGATGCCAAAGTAGGAGATGTATTGGGATCACTTGTGTCGACAATAGGGGAACCAACTTCTTTACCAATAAATTTAGATTCAGGACCAAATGAACCAATATATTCACGTTTAGCAAAATAATTTAATCCAACAAACCAATCTTCTAAATCGATATGTAATGGGAATTCAATTAAGATTCGTTGATTATTGGGTATAATTTTACCTTCTCTAGTTAAGAAATGATATTGAATATCATTTAATCTAAGGATGTTAACGTTATTATTATTTTGTCTTAAATCACGTAAAATACCAATAAATAATACATTTGAATTATTAAAAATTGAATGATGAACTTCTCTAATTTCACTAGCCATTAAGGTTTTAATATCAATTGAATATAATAATGTTCCATCTAATTCACTAATAAAATTCAAGACACCATTTGAGTTCAATGCACCCATAGCATAAAACCAACCTTCATTAATTGAATCATTATTTGTTAATTGATGTGATTGACCACTTGTAGTTTCCAAAATATTATTATCATCAATTTTTGGTTTATATATTGGAGCGCGGGGGCCCTTTACTATATTTAAATTTTTATGTTTTATAGGAATAGGACCATATACTTTAAATCGACAAACTAATAATGATGATTGACTAACTCTTGTTTCAAATTTATTTTCACAATACCATTTTTTACCTAAACCTTGAGGTTGTAAATTTTGCCATACAATCAAACTACTTAATAAACATCCAAAATTAGATTGAGAAGGGATTTTAATATATAATTTATCATTTTCAAATGTTTTAATGAATAGAACAGGAGGTGAATTTTCTTCAGAAGACGACGAAGTCAAGGAAGGATTATCTGTATTAGTTGAAGATGGTTTCTGTCTAAGTAGTCTTCTTCTCGTACTTGTATGTTGTTGGTCATGTACTTGTTGTTGGTGGTACTGTTGTTGCTGCAGTTGCTGTTGTTGTTGTGGTGGTTGTAAAGTAGTTGGAGGAGTTGGATATATTTGTATATAACAAGATTGTAAAGCTTTTAATAATACATAGTGTGATTGATTAGTGTCTACAGATATTAATTGCCCTTCATTAGTTATTGCTAATGTAGATACTGGTATCCAATTAATTGAATCTGTTGATATTATAAAGTTATTACCAATAAATGTTCCCTTGTCACGTAGAATGATTTTATGATAAGGTGATGGATATTTCATTGTTTTTTGTTGTAGGAGTGTATGTGTGTGTGTTATTTCTTTTTGTTGTGTGGTAGATTATAATAACAAGAGAGAAAGAGCGTGTGTAGGTACTAACGGGCGGGGGGGGGGACGTGTGTGTGTGTGTGTGTGTGTGTGTGGAATGGTGGAAGTAATATTTAATTGGTGTATTGAATGAATTTTTTTTTTTTAAACAGCGAAATCTTTTTTTTTTTTAAACATAAAAAAAATTGTTTTGGGGAATTTTTTTTTTTTATTTTTTTTGTTTTTATTCGTTTCGTTTCGTTTAAAAAAATTTTTTTTTTATGTTTCAAACAAATTGAAAACAATGAGAATTCATTTTTTTTTTCAAATTTAATATAATGACGTAGTAGGACCTCTGGATATTCATATATTTATATACTAACGCGTAAGATTATTAAAAGAAGATCTGGCACAAAAGTATAACCTTTATATTGTTAGATTTAATAACCTTTTTTTTTATTATAAACTCTCTCCCCCCATTTTTCTCCTCGCCCTGTTTCGGGTAAAAATTAAAAACCTCGTTCAGGTAATGCAAAAAAAAAAATCAACACCTCCCCGCCCCAGATCTGTATTATATCTTGCTTTCACTGTATATGCCATTTAGACTGTAGTTATATGAGTTTCTAGTCCCCAGCGATAGTTGTGTCCTTACCTTCAAATACCCAAGAAAAGAAAAAAAAAAAAGAAAAACACGATGAAATGCTCTAATTTAGACACAGGGTTTTCAGGTAAGTTATATCATATTGGAGGGAGGCTAAAAAATTCTCGTTTATAACACAAATTGACATTGTATTTTTAATGTGACAACCACCGTTTTCGGTAAATTAGAAACAATGACTGTCATAAGATGCAAGTTTTAGTTAAAATTACTTTATTACTTGAATTCTACTTTTTGTCACCTTCTCATCTGTAATATTAGCCTGTCTATAGGATCCAAAACGTTTCTGATAACAACAACAAAAAAAAAGAATATTCGTAACTGACACAACGTAGATTAAGACTTTTCGTTAAAACATTCCCTCCATTCAAACACCACCTTCTGTTTGGAGTAGAAGGGGGGTTGTTTCTTTTGTTTTTTTTTCCATCATTTTTCTAACTCTTCATAGAACTATGCTCATTATAGCTTTATGCTTCTTTTGCTAAATAGCTTGATAGCTGAATAATTTTACCCACATGGCAAACATAACAAGAAATTAAAGAGAGAGAGAGAGCGGCAAGAGAGAAAAACATCTTATAATAGCAAGTAGTGTACCTGTGATCAAAAAAAAAAAAGAATCTCGATGAATCAAATAAAATTTTTTAATTTTTTTTTTTAAATTTAATTTACTTACTTTACACTAACGAATAGAGTTATTCCCCCTCCCCCCCTTTATTTTTGAAGTTAGTTCTTTCTATACAAGAGATAACCCATCTATATTCTCCAATGTGCTAAACATATATATATATATATACAGATATATCTAACAAACATATAGTACCCCAGAACAAAAAGAGAGAGAACAAAAAAAAAAAAAGATAATAATAATAAGAAAAAAGAATGAGTAATTTGCTTTATCAAAACTTCAACACTAATGGATTTGATGATTTATCATCCACAGCTAGTTATTCAAATACTTCCGTAAATGGATTAGATGACCAATCGGATAATTCAACAATTAACCAAGATGATGTTGTTGTTGTTGGACATGCTGATTCTGATAATGAATCATTAAAGGCTGATAATATGTTTGATGATGATCATCATTATGAACATGAATGTTCATATTGTAGAGTTCATACTCCAAGTTCACTTGTAAAGTGTAATACTTGCAACAAATGGTTTTGTAACGCTAAAACAAACACTTCAAGTTCTCATATTGTTACCCATTTAATCATGTCAAGACATAATCAAGTTAGTTTACATGAAGAATCAGATTTAGGTGATACTACTTTAGAATGTTATAATTGTGGGAATAAAAATGCATTTATTTTAGGATTTGTAAGTGCAAAACAAGAATCGGTTGTTGTCATATTATGTCGTTTACCTTGTGCAAGATCAAAAGATGTTAATTGGGATACTACTCATTGGCAAGCATTAATTGAAGATCGTCAATTCTTACCTTGGCTTGCAACTCCTCCTCCTGAAGATGATTTGATTAATGCAAAACTAATCACTCCTCAACAAATTACTAAATTAGAAGCACAATGGAGATTGAATCGTGATGCAACTATTAATGATCTTGAAAATAATGATCAAGAAGAAGAAGAAGTATTACCAATTTTAATGAGATATAATGACGCATTTCAATATCAAAGATCATTTGGTCCCTTGGTTAAATTAGAAGCAGACTATGACAAGAATTTAAAGGAATCACAAGCTTTAGAACATATTCAAGTTACTTGGGCCCTTGGGTTAAATAATCGTCATTTAGCAAGTTTTACATTATCTACATTTGAAACTAGTGATTTGAAGGTTGCAGTTGGTGATGAGATTATTTTGAGATATAGTGGGAATCAAGGTGAACCTTGGGAAGGTAATGGATATATTTTAAGATTACCAAATGCTTATCAAGAAGAATTCACTTTGGAATTAAATCCATCCAAAATTGCTCCTCCAACTAATTTAACTACTGATTTTACCGCTGAATTTGTTTGGAAGGGTACTTCTTATGAACGTATGCAACAAGCCATGAAGGATTTTGCCACTGAAGAAGAATCAGTTTCTTCCTATATTTATCATAAATTATTAGGTCATGAAGTTGCACCAGTTCAATTTGATATCGAATTACCCAAAAGATTTTCTCTTCCAAAATTAACTGAATTGAATGCATCACAAACTAATGCTGTTAGAGCGGTTTTACAAAGGCCTTTATCACTTATTCAAGGTCCTCCAGGTACCGGTAAAACAGTCACATCTGCCACCATTATTTACCATTTATCAAGATTAAATAAACAAAAGATTTTAGTTTGTGCTCCTTCAAATATTGCGGTTGATCATCTAGCAGCAAAATTGGATCTTTTGGGGTTAAAAGTTGTTAGATTAACTGCAAAATCAAGAGAAGATGTTGAAAGTTCAGTAAGTCATTTGGCATTACATAATATTGTTAATAATACTGCCAAGGGTGAATTAAAAAAATTAATTAAATTAAAAAATGAAATTGGTGAATTATCAATTGAAGATTCAAAAAATTATTTAAGAAATTTACGTGCAACTGAATTAAAAATTTTAAATAAATGTGAAATTGTTTGTTGTACATGTGTAGGTGCTGCTGATAAAAGATTATCTCAATTTGATTTCAGAACTGTTTTGATTGATGAAAGTACTCAAGCTTCAGAACCAGAATGTTTAATCCCAATTGTTAAAGGTGCTAAACAAGTTATTTTAGTTGGTGATCATCAACAATTAGGTCCAGTTATTCTAGATCGAAAAGCGGCCGATGCTGGTTTGAAACAATCCTTATTTGAAAGATTGGTATTTTTAGGTCATGTTCCTATAAGATTGGAAGTTCAATATAGAATGCATCCATGTTTATCTGAATTCCCTAGTAATATGTTTTATGAAGGATCATTACAAAATGGTGTCACTAGTGATGAACGTTTATTAGAAGATTCAACATTCCCCTGGCCAGTAATTGATATTCCAATGATGTTTTGGGCCAATTATGGCCGTGAAGAATTGAGTGCAAATGGTAATTCTTATCTTAATAGAGTTGAAGCTATGAATGTTGAAAAGATTATCACTAGATTATTCAAGGATGGAGTTGAACCACTGCAAATTGGAGTTATTACTCCATATGAAGGTCAACGTGCTTATTTAGTTCAATTTATGTCAATGAATAGTACCTTATTAGATAAGAGAGATCAATATCTTGAAGTTGAAATTACCAGTGTTGATGCTTTCCAAGGTCGTGAAAAAGATTTTATCATTTTGAGTTGTGTTCGTGCTAATGAAGCCCAAAGTATTGGATTTTTGAGTGATCCAAGAAGATTAAATGTTGCTTTAACCAGAGCTAAATATGGGTTAATTGTATTGGGTAACCCAAGAGCATTATGTCGTAACAGATTATGGAATCATTTATTAGTTCATTTCCGTGAAAAGGGATGTCTTGTTGATGGTCCTTTAGACAATTTGCAATTATCCATGGTGCAATTAAACAACACCACAGCTAACTATCGTCCTGGACAAAAGCCACCTAAATTTGGAGCACCATCAACCAATTATTCAGTAACTGATTTTGATAGTGCCAGTATTATATCTTATGACAATAGTGCTATAAATGGTAATAAAATCAACAAGATTAGAGATGAAATGTGGCCAAGTTTAAATAAATCAGTTGGTGATTCTTATGATCCTAGTAATACATTATCGGCCAACTTTTATAGTAAATTGAATGCCTTGAATGGTAATTATGAAGGTGGAAGATACAACGTTGACAATATTGAAGATGATATTAGAAGTATCACTGGATCATTTGCTGCTGGTTTAAACTTTTAGTGAGAGGGGGTGGTTGTGATCATATATAAAGACATGTATTCCAAGAACTCTTTAGTTTTTTTTTTTTTTCGAATTGGTATTATTAGTTATTACATTTGTGAGACTTTTTGAAATAGAATGTAATTTTGTATAGTCTGTATAATTTTAAGTTCAGTAAACAAATAGAAAATACTAGCAAACTCTACTGTTTCAGCATTGTAAGACATTGGATTGCTACTTGCAATTTTTTTCCAACTCGATTTTCAATCAAAATAGACAAGATCGATCACAGAACACGTAAGATTGGTTTTTTTTTTGTTTCATAACGAGTACATTGTATTAATTATATTCTTGAACAATGGGTATGTGTTTGTAATTTGGAGGCTACCTAAGCCGTTATTTCTCCTGTCAACTATTAGCTGACAAAGAACAATATTTGAAAAATTTCTTCCTTAAGGGGAAGATATGCAGAAACGTCGAGTAGTTGGGATGATTGAGTGTGTTACCCGAGGAGTACATTGAAAAATAAAATAAAAAAATGGCACCAAAAACATGAAAGAACAATTGGATCTTATGGGAAAAATAATTCAACTTGATAAGTGTGATTATTCCTTAAGAACGATCTACCCATTTTTCCATGCATGGGCGAATATAATTAAACAGTCAATTATAAACACGTTGTTTCAAAAATAAATTTAGAAGTATGATTCCCACAATTGATTCATTGTAATCATGTATGTAAATGAATTTTTTTTTTTCAATGTGGGTTTTCGAACAATTAAACGCTCAATATAACTGAAATTTTTGCCAATGAAAACAATTGAATAAATTCTAACGGAAGAGAAAGGATAGAGATAGGAGATGTAAATACATGACAAACCCTCTTAATGAGAAAATTCATTCCTAATGTACAACATTTGTGGTTGCACAGTTGTAGTACGCGTGTAGTTAATTTGAAGCTTTACAGACATACCATATCTACTTTGATTGGATCTTCCAAATGCTATAATTATGTAGTCCGTTTCTATATAGTTACGTGTTAATTTATGATAGGTCGAATCACACGTAATTAAAGTTATTTAATGCAAAGGCAATGGTTAGGCGGCTTTTTTTTCCTGACTTTGAGTTATAACTCTACAAGACAACTGTAACATAAGACAGACCTATTCTAGAAGTTAGTTAGTTGATTGGAATATATAAAGAAGGATATAAACTGAAGTGAGAATCTGGCTCTATTTATATTAAGTAGATTTGCCACCGAATCCTGCTTAGTAATACAAATATATGTGGATTGTGGCTGAGTAATAGCATGCGCGGCAGTCGACCGCCTTAAGTGTGGACGCACGTCCCAACTATGTAACATCCCCCCCAGGCTTGATCCAGGGGAACAAGACTTAGTAATCAGGCGGAGAATAGCGAATAAAGCAAAAACAAGCAATATTGGTAGGAGCACAGTTTCGTTGAAGTAGCAAAAAAAAATCATCGGCGGATAGCGAAAAGGGTTTGGTAAAAAGGTGCAAACGGTAGCAGCGGAGCAGCTAATAGTAGGGTCTAGCAATATGACCAGGAATAATCGTGTGACTGGTTGAAAGATTGTCAATAGGGGAAATTTCGTGAGCGGGGCGTGGAAGACCATTTCGGAGGAAATGCGTAATATGTGATGGTCTTTTCGTGGGTTTGTCTGGGAAGTCCGGGGCTAGGGACCACCATTCTGCATCGATGACAGCGAAGAATTGGAAATAATTAGGGACTTTGTGCAATAGATTGCGACATAAAGTGGCTAAATGTGGATCGGACAAGGCACCAGTGGAAGTTAGTGTTCTGAGGGCTTGTGAAAAATTGAAACGAAGATAAGGTAGTGTATCAAGAAGGCGTAAGACCTGTAGGGCATCGCGGTAAGTGGTAGCTGGCTCGGTAAGAGCTAAAGCGGTTTGTAAGGAACGCTCACAGTTGGAGGAATATACTAAGGTATCCAAATTCCAGCGGAGGAACCAATCGAGGAAGGAAAACAAATCACTGAACAGGGAGACTTCTTTTTTAGCTGTGATAAATGCATCTCTGTCGTCCCATGATTGATTTGCGGAAGCCAAAACCAATGATTTGTGTAATAAGGTAGCATCGAATAAATGTAATCGTACTTGGGGAACCAACGTAGTAATGAGGGCTTCTCTAGACAGGAAGTCGAGCCCATGCAACTGATAGTTGGAGGCTGAAGGAATTGCAACAGGATTGTGGACAAAGAACCTGGGAAGCAACCTAAAGGGTGCCGCTAAAATAATAAATGGGCAGTATAAAATGGATATAACGGAATGGTAGAATAACCGGGGGAAGCGACCTAAAAAGGCAAAAGGCACCAGCAATAGAGAGGTGTTGGGGCTAGGGGTGGGCGAGGCAGTCGAAGACTCAATAATCGCCATAAGATCGGCTAATCCATCAACTTCAATCGGGAACTCGGTGTGCGGAGTTGTAGCAAACGTTGTTGAAGCAGCGGATGTAAAGGTATGGTATAAACGGCCGGGGATGCGTAGCACCCAGAGTATGAAGGCAGTTGTGGAATTGATAAGCATCATATAGCCGAGCACCTTAATAAGGATAGCGGGAATATGAAATCGCGAGGTGTAACGGAGCCACCAAATGGTGAAACTTTGTAGTTTGTCAACCAAAGATAACACAAAGATTGGCGTATCGTCTGGCATATCAAGGTGGGTGAATGCTTCCAAAGGGATGTAGCAACCATCCTGGAACATGCATTCTAATAAGGTTTTGTTAACAAAAATCTCATCTGTTATGGTACGATGAACAGACGAAGGTGTTTCAGTACTCTGATAAATGAGTCGAGTAAGCACGGGGACTTGAACGTTTTGTAACCAAAGAGGGGCATGTGTGACTGCCCAGTCGGAACCAGTTTGGAAATGTGTTGCAAGCCGTGTATAGTAAGGGGTGAACCAACCAACCGGAACAGGCTGCGTGGTTTGGGAAAGCACCACGAGCGTAAGGGTAATGGTAAACTGGATTAAATAGGATAATCGTGTGATTGCAAGCATACCAGTTCTTTTTTTTAAGGGTTAACGACCTCCATGTAACATAAGACAGACCTATTCTAGAAGTTAGTTAGTTGATTGGAATATATAAAGAAGGATATAAACTGAAGTGAGAATCTGGCTCTATTTATATTAA